>JAJHSJ010002187.1:0-61846 GCA_021015155.1 Magnolia officinalis
TGATGATAGATTTAGCATGCCCCATTTGATTTGAAGAGCTGGGATCACTTATCTCGTACTGCGGTTTAGGATTGGGGAGAGGTTGTGCAAGAAGCATCCCCTTTTCTATAACCGTCATACGAGAATCTATCTTTTGCCTAAAATCTGTAAATCCTCGCATTGCCTGAGCCAGCTCTTGTATGGAATTTTGAAACCGGTTCTTCTGAGTTTCCCCTGATTTAGATTTTGATTGAAAAAACCTGGGGGGTAGCCGTTTGTCTATTTCTCCACCTAAGTTTGGATGATTTTTCCAACTAGGATTGTATGTATGGAGTTAGGTCCAGTAAAAGGTCTTTGATAGTTGTTTACGGCATTGGCTTGTTCATTCAACACTCCTCAAAAGGCAGGTTTGTAGGACAGTTTTCAATTGTGTGAATGTTGCAATCACAGATGCCGCAAACGATTTCATTGACCGTATCCTTCTTTCCTTCCATGGCCTCAAATTTTCTTATGAGATTAGTCACTTTATAATTGAGGTCATCCTCTTCTTTCAGGAGATACAATCCACCTTTTTCCTTAGATTGAGTTGGCCTAGACGTGGTTTTTGATTTTGGGTTAATAGTCTCATGATTGTGTTTTTTCAGCCAGACTATCAAGGTAATCCCATACCTCGTCAACATCTTATTGATGAACTCTCCATTACAATCGTCTCGACCTTTGGCGCATAGAAGATGTCAGTCCATCATAGAAAAAATTTGTAATGCGCCACGTTTCAAAGCCGTGTTGTGGGCATGAACTGACCAAATCTTTGAACCTTTCCCAACATTGGAAGAATGTTTCATCTTCCTTGGGGGGAAGTTCATGATTGCTTCCTGAGGGTAATCGTTTTATGGTGTGGGAAAAAATTTCTTTATAAATTCCTTCTGCATATCATTCCATGTGCCAATAGATCTAGGACGCAATGAATGTAACCACGTTTTAGCCTTCTCTTTCAAGAAAAAGGAAAGAGTTTTCAGCCTGATTGTATCCTCGGATACATTACGAAAGTATAAAGTGGCTATAATCTCATCGAACTCTTTCAAATGTAAGTATGGACTTTCTGATTTAAGCCCAGGAATTTAGGAAGGAGTTGGATAACTCCTGGCTTGATGTCCATCTGTCCTGTGTTTTCAGGAAAATCATACATGAGGATATACTCACCCCCGCCGGTTGTAAATAATCTCATAAAGTACAAGGCGGGGGTGCTCGATGCACCTCATTCTCATCATGTACTTCCTCATTCCTATGTTGAGGTAGTGCTTGAGGTTGATTTGCAGTCATAACCTCAATTAACTCAGGAAAATTTGAGCGATGTCTAGTCCTGCGATGGACAGTTAACCCCTCAACCAATCCTCCTTCAGTCAAGAGACGTCGAGTGTTGTCACGAGCCCACTTGGGCATGAAACACTCGCAGCCCTCAATTGATTTCTAAACCTAATCCTAAGAAAGGAAAATAAAACTAGTAAGAAGAGAGGGTTGGAAGGAAGTTACCAATTTAGAAGTCTATCCGAGTCTACAAAACAAGAGAATTGGTGTTAGAGTCTAAAAAGGAAACAAAAACTATCTAACACTTAAAGAAATTAGAAAGTTACTAAAAATAGGAAATTTCTAAAAGGAAAGCCTAGAAATTCTAAAACTAAAAATCCTAAAAATTAAAAGAGTCCTGATCTTACACTAATCCTAATACCAGTTAATTTCAGAAAATCGTAACCGTCAGTCCCCAGCAACGGTGCCAAAAACTTGTTCACTCCCCAAGTGCATGGTTGTGATGTAGTAATAATCCTCGGTAAGACCGAGGTCGAATCCACAGGGACTGATACTTGTACGTAATCTGAAACCAACTAGAACTAGAACTAGAATGAGATGAAATCTAAACCGAGTGTGATTTGAGGAATAATGATGAAATACTAATCTAAACTTAAAGAATTCAGAGGTATAGGAAACTAGGGATTCAGAGGATCCACTTGTAGAGATCATGGAGATCTTATGCCTGTTTCATGGATATTAAACTGTACTTACTTGATATAGTTTCAAAGAGATGAAAGGTATGTGAATTAGGATGGATTCCATCACCAAACCATGCCCAAGAGGCAAAGCAAACAACAGAATTAAACTAATCACCAACCGATCAACATGCTATGAGGGTTAGGAGAAGGGTACCGTCATCCGACCATGCCCAGGAGACGATGGTGAACAACAGGGCTTCCTGACGTCATAACATAAAAGAAAAGGAACATGCTCAAAACTATCGCAGATCCATTGTAATTTTAGTCACAACAGACCATTAAAAACTAAAACATTCCCTTAAAATTAAACTAATATCAAGTTCAATTCAGTGTAAATAAAAAAAGCACAAGTTAAAGTCCCCCATCACACTACAAGCTTCACCTCTTAGCCCTAGCTAAGAGGTTTAGCCACTCATAATCATGATTAGGCTAATTACAATAATAAAATTAAACCAAAAAAAGAAAAAGAAAAGAAGATAAAAACAACCAACTCTTTCTCCTGCCTAGCCTTCACAACCTCTGTCCAAGTTCCCTGGCTCCCCAAAGATCCTCTTCCAGACTCTCTCTCTCTCTCTCTCTCTCTCTCTCTCTCTCTCTCTCTCTCTCTCTCTCTCTTATAGAGAACAAAACGGCGGTCGAGAGGCTGCAGGAGTCGTGTGGCTGTTTCCGCAAGGTATAACAAGTGCGGAGCCTTTATGCACTCCCTGCGTAACATGCCTGCGCTGAATTGAAAGTGGAGCCCATTATCGGGTTTTGCTGTGAAATCCAATCCGCTCATTGGAACGCCCTTGAAAATTCAGTAAAACTAGGCTATTTTTGGACCGAAATTGGTGTGTCCCACCCATCTTTTTCGTGGCACCGTCAGTCCTCTATTTGGACGAATGGAAACTGATCTCCACTGATTTTTAAGATTCGGTCACCTAGGCTTTGATGAGGGGGACCGCCAGTTCATGAGGAACGTCCTAGATCAGGCTTTTAAAGTGCGATGGTGGCCCACTAGCAACAGAGCTTGCACGAATCTCGCTTTGATATTGGTGGGACCCATTGTAGTATTGTTTTGCAGAATCCACGCCGTCCACAACATTCTAATAAAAAAACCCATCTGGTAAGACCGTTTTTGAAGTGGTTTTGCTGTGGCCCACTAGATTTCTTCTTCCACCGTCCGACCTGTGTTTAATCGCCAGGATTCTCCAACAGTTTGCATGGGCCAAAAATGCCACCTTGACGGGGGTCACGTCTCCCATGTGGATACAATGGACGGTTCAGATCGTGGATTTGGATGAGGAGTGGGCCCCACTGAGAGTAACCGGCGTCGGTCAGCGAAGACGCTTCTGTATTTTTATTTTTATTTTTATTTTAAAGAGTTCCTCGGTCAGCGCTTGCTGATCGAGCTATTGAAGACCGGCGCGCGGCCGGTGAATTTATGCTATGTACACGCATGTGTACATGTGGGGTCCACTGTAATATTTGTGTGAAATCCGATTCGCTCATCAACTTTGTCACCTCATTTTAACGGTTGAGACCAGAATTGAAGTGTATCCAGAGATCAGGTGCGCCCAGAATCATGATTCTGAGGGCTGATCTGTCCGTTAGGCCACTTCCAGGGGGATCCGCCGGCTGAAATTTGACGTGTACGGTTAATATAGGGCGTTCAGGCCACGTATGAAGTCTCGTGTCAATCGGATGGCAGGAACCCTGTGATCTTGCATTCTGTACGTCCTTCGGGCCACTTGAGCTTCAGTTTCTGGATTTCCTTGGATCTCGGGCATTGATCTTGGTTCACTGGGGCCCGTCCCTTGCCTTGATGACTTCAGACCGTTAAGTCCGTGCTTTTAGCACCCTGTTTTAGTTCAAGTTCGTAAAGTCACCTTGCAACACAAACACGAATACATCGGGCTCTTAAATAGTTTCATGGCCGTAAATCCATGTAATAACTGGGGTCTAATATGCAATATTTGACCCTCAACATCTATTGTATTATTATTGGATGCATTGGGCCTCAACCTTTCCACTCTGGTTCATCTTTCAATGGTTTGATACATGTGCTTCAGCTATTGTGCAAAAAGATAAAAATTCTGATAATATATTAGAGAAATACATCGATACTCTTGTAGGGTACAAAGGTGCCATCGACAATATGCAGGTTACTTGAAAATTGCGTAATACAAACTAAACTGTTTAAATTATAGTTTTTCAATTAGATGGACCACCTACAAAAATCTAAGCTTATCTGATAGATGGACCCTATCCAGTTTGACCCCATGAGTCACCCAAACGATTCACCAATGACTCACTTATGTCACTAGAGATCAGATAACAACTTGAACAACCGTAGTGCCAATAATATAAGGCTCAAGTAGTGGAAATTGATACTCTGTTTAGAAATTTAACAAAACTAATTAAATGAAAGCAACAAGTATGAAATACAAAACTAGTAATATATAGATTTTATTTTTTTTCCAGAAAGGTGGGAGCACACCACCTGTAACTTTGTTGATTTGACAAAAATGTGTACAAACATGCAGGTGGGCTCTACATAAAGGGGACATGCCTCGCCTATTATATAGCCAAAAACATATACAATACATCATAAACAAAAATATAAATATCATCCTTCTTCTCTTACGCTTCTATTCCCTTGAGTTCTTTTGATCTTGCTAGCTCCAATCCTCTCAGTATCTATGCATTAGAATAAATGCCTCACATTGAAAAATCAACATAAGCACTTTATCAATAAATATAGTGAATTCTCTCATTCCATTTGTCCAAAGTGCTAGAGTCCAAAAAAGGATTCCCATTCCCACTCCATATCCAACTCCAAAGCCAATCCACATGGATTTCCAGTCATATTTGCTTTCCGATTGTGCCAATGGTGGTGATGCAGGTGCCTCAACGAGTTTACATTTCTTTGACAGTGGAGTGCCACATAATCCCGAGTTCCCAAGAAAAGATTTATTCGTGAATGTATTGAATTGCTGACCTTGTGGTATGCTTCCAGCAAGGAGATTTTGCGAAAGGTCCAACACCGCAAGGAAGTTTAGCTTTGTTAGCTGCCAAGGAATCTCTCCTGACACATTATTATGTGACAGATCTAATGACTCAAGAGCTTTAATGTTTCCAAATGATGCTGGAATTCGGCCTGTGAAATGGTTATAGGACATATTAAGCACAACTAACGACTTTAAATTCCCAACCAATGTTGGAATGTCCCCATGAAATTGGTTATTTGAGAGATCCACTACCGTGAAAGCAGTAATGATCTTTACCAGTTCCATATTTTGCCCTTTACTCACTATAGTCACTTTATCTTGATAGTATCCATCGCCGACTGTTTTGCTAAGAAATTGAGATTGAGATTTGGTCTCCATCATTGCTTTCCAGCTCCTAAACATATTTGATGACAACTTACCCGTGAAGTTATTGTTAGAGAGATCAAAGATTTGTAATAGTGGAAATGTATGATTTTCTTGGGGGTGCCCAATGGTGCCATAAAATTTGTTGGATCCCAAGATGAGAATGTGCAACTGGGATAAATTTTCTATCCAGAAAGGGAAGGTGTCATGTATTTGATTGTTTCCAAGATTTAACACCTCTAGCTTCTTGCACCTGGCCAAAGAACTTGGCACCTGTCCTTCCAATTGATTTCCATTGAGATCAAGTGTCTCTAGAGTGCACTCCTCTTTGAATGTTTGAAGCAAAGGGCCATGAAATGCATTTCCTCCAAGATTCAACACAATGAGGGCATCACTGATTTGACCCAAACATGGTGGAATAGAACCACGAAAGTGGTTGTGAGACAGATCGAAGACTTGTAAAAAAGTGCAACTGCAAACAAGTGAGGGAACTTCTCCACTAAAATGATTGCTTGAAAGTGAAAAAAAAGGAAGATAAAGGAGGGATTGGAATTGAGCCTTTTAACTTGTTATAGCTTAGGTCAAGATATTTCAACGAACTTAAAGAATAATAGGGAAATGGTTGCTCTAATTCCTCAAGAGCATTGTGAGAAAGATTCAAATAAGATAAAGGACTGTTTCCCAACTTCCATAGCCACTTTGGTATTTCACCATTGATGTTGTTGTTGGAAAGGTCTATGAAATCCATAGATTCTTGGTTTCTCAAGATATTTGGAAATTTAGAAATGTTACAAGATCCCAAGGACAAATATTGAATATGGGGGAAGGACATGGAGGTTGAATTGCTTCTGCCATCATGGACTGAGAAGTTGTTATCCGAAAGATCCAGGTCCAAGAGGTTCTTAAGGTTTTGGAATAAGCCAAGGTCCACATCACCACTGAAATTGTTTGACGAAAGATGGAGCCTCCTAAGCATGGGGAGTTCAAAGATTGACTTTGGAATAGGCCCATTCAACTTATTGTTATCCAAGTTGATTGTCATTAACAGAGAAGAGGATGGGTGGTGGAATTGGCCAAGTCGACCACTAAATTGGTTATCCTGGAGATACAGCCATCGTAATGATGGGAGTGAAAGCAATGATGAAGGAATGGTCCCACTGAGTGAATTGTTTGAAAAGTTGAGCTCTGTACAATTATGAAGTGCATTTCCATACAAAGAAGGGATTGTGCCATTGAAATTATTGGAGTAAAGTTGGAGCTCTGTAAGCATTGTGAGTTGAAAGATTGACCTTGGAATGGGCCCCTCCAACTTGTTTTCATACAAGTAGATGATCTCAAGTAGTGAAGAGGATGTGTTTTGGAACTCCCCAAGCTCACCACTAAATTGGTTTTCTTGGAGATGAAGCTCTCTTAGTGATGGGAGTGAAAATAATGATGATGGGATTGGACCGCTGAAACCATTGGATGAAAGATCCAAATGAACAAGCTTGTTGAGGTTGGCAAGAGAGGATGGAATTAGTCCGCTGAAACCACTGGATGAAAGATCCAAATCAATGAGGTTGCTGAGGTTGGCAAGAGTGAATGGCAATGGTCCGCTGAAACCATTGGATGAAAGATCCAAATGAGCGAGATTGCTGAGGTTGGCAAGAGAGGATGGCAATGGTCCGCTGAAACCACTGCTTGAAAGATCCAAATACACGAGGTTGTCGAGCTTCACAATCGATGATGGAAATGGGCCTCCTGGATAGCAATAACGGAGTTCTAATGTGGTCAGCATTGTGAAATTACCGTACGAATCTTGTAGATTGCTACAAAATCCAGTGGCGGATAGGTACAGCTGCCTGATAGTATTGTTTGGAGGGATTTCGCCAGCTGTGAGAAGTGGATTGTATCCTACATCCAGGGTTTGTAGGTTTGGCAGCCTGAAAAGGGAAGGATGGATGGGGCCTGATAGACCACATTCTCTCAAGCTCAACTTGTGGAGAAGAGGGAGTGCCGAGGATAAGGCCAAGCCCCACTCACTACCTTGCGCTGAGATGCTTACCAAGTCGAGATGGAGTTCTCTCAGACTGGAAAGATTTTGGACGAATGCTCCAATGTTCGAGTTTTCAAGTTTCGGAGTATCGAAGGCATATTGATTGTAAGATAGATCGAGGGACACCAAAGTGGTCAAGCGGGAGATTTCCAGCGGGATTTGGCCATAAAATTGCAAAGAAGAGAGGTTGAGATGGGTCAAACTGGTGAGATATTCAAACCCAGTAGGAAATGGAGAGGGATCAAAGTAATTGGAAGCGAGGTTGAGCCTCTGCAAGCTCTGAAGACGAAAGAGGCTTACAAAATCAATCCGACCGTAGATACGGAGCTCGCTGAGGTCGAGACTGGTCACGTAACCAGTGGCACCATCGCAGGTGATGCCTTCCCAAGAGCAGCAATCCCTGTTATCAGGATTCCAAGAGGACAGTGTAGTGATGGTGTACTCACCAGAGAAGTTAAAGCCCTGTTTCAGGCGAAGCAAGGCAGAGAAGTGGTCTTCAATGCATTGGTGTTGCGTTGACAAGGCCTTACTGTTACTGACACTGGCAAAGACAAAAGAGTAGGAGAAAATGAGGGAAGAGAATAAGAGAAAGCTATATAAGAAAGGGAAAATGGAGAAAAAGAATGGAAATGGAAAGGGTTTATTAGTAAGAGAGGAGAGGTGGAGGAGATCCATTTGATTTGGTTTGGGGTGATCTGTGATGGTGTAGAAAGAGAATAGGTGGGGAGGCATTATATAGGCGAGAGAGTCAGTACAGTTGCTGAAGTCTTTTTACTTTTTTTTTTTATTTATTATTATTATGTTTTATTGTTTGCTTTTTATTTAATTTTTTTTTTGTTCATTTCCTGTTTTGCTATTTTTATTTTTTGCATTCCCTTTCTTGGGGTCATCCAATCTTTGAACCAGATAACTGGTCTAGATCCATCCAGGTCGAATTGTCTAATCTGTCCATGGTGGGGCCAGCACTGTTTACTAATGTTTGGCTTTTTAGACAACGATATGGATGATTCGGGCCCTTTAGTTTATATTCCATATTTTGTCAATTTGTACAGTCTTGATAGGATCCAACCATTGATCTAACGTTGGACATCTCGGATGATCTGTCCTCAAAAAGACAACGACTAGAAAAGAACAAATTTCAATTTTTAACGATTCCAACTTCTCTCAGCCCCACACTGATTTATATTTTATACCCACACTGTCCATCAACTTTGACATATCATTTTAGAGCATTAGTCCAAAAATGAGGCACATCCATAGCTCAAGTGGACCACACCACAGAAGCAGCAGAGGTTGAATGACTATTATTGAAATCTTCTTAGAGTCCACTGTAAGGTTTATTAGTCATCTAACCTCTTCGTAAGGTCACAAAGACCTGGACGTAGGAAAAACACAAATATCAGCTCGATCAAAGTCTTATGTGGGCTCAAAAAGTTTCCTATGGTTGGCTTCTAATTCCTACTGTTTCTGTAGTGTGGCCCACTTAGTCATTGGATCTGCCTCGTTTTTTGTATCATTCGGTTAAATTGTATGAAAAAATATATGGACAGTGTGGATCTGATATATACCTCATGATGAGGCCCACGAAAGTTTCACATGTCCACACTTCCGGTTTCTTCTCTATACCTGGAATGTGATGAACCACGAAGCGTGGATTAGGTGTGATGTGGGATTCACTGCGAAGGTGCGGCTGTATCAGGGTTGCCCACCTTGATGCGTGTATTCTGTATCCACTTTTCATATCATCTTAGAGAATTACTTTAAGAAATGAAGCAGATACAACTATCAGGTGGACTATACCATAGGAAATTATTCCACAGATTAGATAGCAAATAAAAACTAAGAAAACATTAAGGTGGGCCCTAAGAAGTTTTAAATGGTGGTGTGTTCAATCATCAATCTTTCTCGGAGTATGGTTCACCTGATAATTGGATCATCTTAAGTTTTCAATTAATTCTCTAAAATGATCTTAAAAAACAGATGGGGAGAGTGGATACAAAATACACACAACAATGTGGACCCCACGGTATGGGCTGCACCGTCTTGGGTGAGGGCGGGTCTATCATGAACAAAAATTTAAACTATCTGATTTCGTGACAACTGCGGTAGTGAGCATTTACTTGACCAATAAAGTAAAAAATATCCTCTTATCTTATTTCAATAAACAAGTGCTCTGAATCAAATGTTAGAATTATTCAACTAATTCGTTTTTTTTTTTTTTTTTGATTGGGACTTAGTACATATGGCTACCACAATTTAGTCAATTAAATGAGTTAATATAGTCCACATGTATATTATATGATGTTGAACGTGTCAAATATACATTCTTAGCATGGTTTGACCAAAATAAGGTGTACCGTAAATTATTCATAACTTTTGATCTGGGAATTGTTACAGGACACACGACTTATCAATCTTTACTGAAATGGACCATCTGAGGTGAATTGACTCACAAAGTGGGTCCATCTATCTGTTTCGTCATAAAACACACTTTCAGCTCAAAAACAAAATTTTAAGAAAAATTACTATTTTTAGTAATTATGATATATAATATAATATAATATAATATAATATATATATATATATATGTGTGTGTGTGTGTGTGTGTGTGTGTGTTAGATTTTATTTTTTGTTCTTTTTTAAAAATAACTTGTAATTATTATAGGACTCTTCTAACGAAAGTTTATTTAAATTTTTTATTTTAAGAAATTAGGATTTAGAAGAGTTTTATTATAATTAAGATTTTTATTAGAGTTAGAATTTTACTATTTTTAGTAATTACGAATTTTAGGGAGTTTAGGTTGGAGTTTGATTCTTAAATTTATTATTACTTTTGTTATCACTATTTAAGATATTGTAAATTCATTTTTATTATCTATTAATGAAATTTTGAATTTTTTAGAATTTATTTCTATTTTCTTATTTTCCTCAAGGATTTGAGGTATTTATGTGAGGAGTCTAGAGAAGCTCCGTGGATTCAAAGTAG
Source organism: Magnolia officinalis (assembly GCA_021015155.1). NCBI lineage: Eukaryota > Viridiplantae > Streptophyta > Magnoliopsida > Magnoliales > Magnoliaceae > Magnolia > Magnolia officinalis. The sequence goes on from JAJHSJ010002187.1 coordinate 10,399, forward strand.
TTATCCTCTTAAGGAAGACGGTGATCGACCTCATCAACCCTATCCCTACGTCAATTGGTATCAAAGCGAGGACTACCCTCAGGCTGATGACAAACAACAAAGGTATAAACCAAAATCCTGTGGACAGTGATCCAATGATTTGTTATCTTTAAGAAAAAATGGAAGCTTTCCACTGGGAGAGTCAGTTAACCATGCAAGGATTGTAGACAACTCTTGACCGTCTTGCGGATGCGTTACTTTCCCCCCGAGCTCAAGGCGATGCTCAATTACTCGTGGTTGTTGTACGACACAACTTGGATTTTCGTAGAGCATACCACTGGTGAATCGTACGGCTATTCCAGATGATTCGAGCTCTAGTGATGAGGACCTCGATGACGGCTTTACCCGACGACTAGCCCACAGAGCCAATCGACTAGATCATGCTGAAAGGGATTATGGAGGTAAGGCTGAACTTCCTAACTTTAATGTCTTGTTACGTATAGAAGATTTCCTCGACTAGATAGCTGAAGTAGAATGATATTTTGATTACATGGATGTACCAGAACATAAAAAGGTGAAATTAGTATCATTCAAATTAAAAGTTAGTGCTTATGCATGATGGGAGCAGTTACAACTCTCACGTGCCTGACAAAACAAGGAGCTCATCCGATCATAGCCGTGGATGAGACGCCTTCTACGATCACGATTCCTCCCTAGTGATTAAAAGCAGGTATTATTCCAACAATACCAAAATTGTCATAAGGGGAATCAGACTGTCACAGATTACACCAAAGAATTTCAGTGGTTGACAACACAGAATGACCAGTCAGAAACTTAATCATAGAAGGTAGCACGATTCATAGGTGGGTTACGGCCGGCGATTCAGGACCGACTTCAGATGCACCCGGTCAGAACCGTGGATAAAGCGGTTCAGTTGGCAGGTAGGGTGGAAACACAACTTGCTAAAGTCCTCACTCGGCCTTATCCTTCAACTCTGGCCCTCATTGCGGTTTCCATGAAAGAATCAGTGCTGACACGAGGAAAAGAGCGCATGTAGGAGGACATCCTCAACCTTCTACGACTATGAACCGTGACACGGGAAGCAGCTCATTTAGGCCCCAACATAAAGCGCCCACAATTGCAAGTCTGAGCAGGATTCCAAAGCCTTATGGTCGGTCGAGGCCAAATAGTTGTTACCGCTGTGGCCAACTAGGCCACTTATTAAACACCTGCCTTTAATGCTCCGCAGCCCACTTGACCATCAACGAAGGGGGCGCTGAAGATGATGCAGCGAAAGAAGACTTTGAATCTTATGAAGATGAACAAACCACTGAGGAAGTAGCTGCTGAGGCAGAATGGGTTCCACAGGATCGTGGCGAGTCACTCGTCGTGAGGGGACCATTATATGCACTAAGGAAAGAAGTACACCCACAACGACATAACATCTTTCAAACTAGGTGTACAGTGAATCGGAAAGTTGGTGATGTGATCATCAATGGTGGGAGCAATGAGAACATCGTCTCTAAGGTCATGGTGGAAAAGTTACAATTAAAGATGGAACGTCACCCCTCCCCATACACGATCGGTTGGATTAAGAAAGTCAGCGAGACAAAGGTAACCGAATAGTGCATTATATCTTTTTCAATTAGTAAACATTATAAGGACGAAGTAGTATTTGATGTAGTTGACATGGAAGTCTAACACATGCTACTCGATCAACCTTGGAAATCCGATTGTGACACCGCTTATAAAGGTGGAGATAATGTGTTTATTTTCATCAAAGACCACCGGAAAATCATATTAGCCCCTATGGATCCAGAGGAGCCACCCGAAACTTTCATAGTAAAGGGTCGTTCTCTCTTGACCATACGGGACTTTGTAGAGAAATTCAAAGAAACAGGGCTGGCCTATGCATTAATTGTAAAGGGAAAGAAACACGAGAAGCAATGGTAGAACTATGATTCAACATAAAAAGGAGAGAAGATGACAAGAAGCTACCTTTTGATGATTGAAGACATGGTTAGGATTGTTGTTTTTAAAGTCTTAAATCATTCAGAAACAGTGTGGGATTTGTTTTCTATTCTAATTGTGATTTTTCTAAAGGCTATATATTTGGGTGTGATTGAAATTGAGAGAAAAATTCCAAGGCTTTCTAATTCGTTTTACCATTTCAAGGGTGTTGCTTGGGTTGATTTGAGGTTATTCGAATCGGGTAATCTCTCTACTTTTGTAATTTTCTAATTTCATAGTGATATTTGTCGCTTTGTGCCATAGTTTTTTTCTGAAAGGGTTTTTTCACATTAGTTGTCCCTCATGAACAACCATTCAAGGTAAAGTGAATTAATTAATACTAATAAAAGGTGCTTGACTTCACCTGTTAAGTTAGAGGACATTGATAACTAATCACCATTTTAAAAATAGTAGTGACCGATGTTCTTCACATGGGGCACTCATTCATAGCCATCCGATCCATATAAATTGTGGGGTACTATGGATAGAGAATATTTCTAGTTAAAAGCAAACTTATCAAGCAGTCACAATCATCAGCTAATGTATATATGGTTAAATGTAAAGTAATTGATGGTCCAAATTTTCAAGGGCAAAATCAGATGGTTACTATCATTTTCTTAGTGTTTTTTAGGCATGCTCCATCTGCAATTTGGGTCCACAATCCGAACGATGAGGGTTGCTGTATAGCTATGGCCGAAGAATGCTTAGACTCACTACCATATTTAAAGTGAGCCTAGAAAGCTTCAACAATCACCATTATTTTCTATTTTGTGGCCTACATGAGCACTAGATCAGGTTGATATTTGGGCCATAACCCTAAAATGACACGGCAAAAAGGATGGGCGGCATGGATTATACACATACATCGATGTGGGCCCATATGGATCATGGTTTGCATGGGTCGTAGTTGTCATGTTATATGTGTTGGATCATGGTTTCCACGTGTTCACTTCCTTTACTACCTAACCATTGGTACCATAGCATAAGGCCCACAATGGGGTGATCCAATCCATCCACCTTGTCAGCCAACTAGACGTGGGCTCAAAAAGTCCTGACTTGGACAGTGTCCACTTTTAACAAACATCACAATAAGCCTAGAAAGTTTCAACAATCACCATTAGTTTCTATTATGTGGGCCCCACGAGCACAAGATCAAGCTGATATTTGAGCCCTAGCCCTAAAATGACATGGCAAGAAGGATGGGCGGCATGGATTATACACATACATTAGTGTGGGCCCCACGAGCTAGGCCTTGCCCACGCCCAAAAAAGGGTTCTCTATACGTCATTAAATACTACGTAACTTCTTATTCACTGAAAAACCGTACAAGTATTAAACCGAGAAGAAAGGGCATTTTGGTTTAAGTAATTTTCGAAAGCTTGTCAGAAGGCCACCCTCGGAATATTTGAATGGTTGAATTTCTTTAGGAAATTTGATAATACATCGAGGTCAGTACAGTCAAATTACCTCCACTTTTTAAAGGTTGGATGTCAGTCATACAGATTGCGTCCTACCTCCACCCGGACGGTAATCGGTCTAGGAAGGACTCTGTGGGGCCCACCGTGATGTAATTGTTTTATCCACACCGTTAAACTCTTTTCTCATATCATTTTAAGATATAACCCAAAAAATGAGGCAGGTCCAAGGCTTAAGTGGACCACAAAGTGGGGATTGAACATACACCATTAAAAACTTCTTGGGAGCCGGAGAAGTTTCGTATCAAGCTAATATTTGTGTTTTCACTTCATCCTCGTCTACATGACCTTATTATTAGGTTGGATGGTTAAAAAAAATCACTCTGGCCCTTGTAAAGGTTTCAACGGTGGCTGTCATTATCGGTGCAGCTTCCTTTGGCGTGGTCCACTGGAGCTATGTACCTGCTTCAATTTTATGCTCATACCTTAAAATGATCCGGGAAGAGCGTTGAATCGGCATGGATAAAATAATTACATCACTGTGGATCCCACATCCAGACAAATTACCATCAGGGCGGGGGTAGGATGCAATCCACGGCCATGTCAATCATCCTCTATGAACCTCATGTCAAAAGTGGAGAAAGCAGAGAAAGAAGGTAGGGTCCACTTTTTAAAGGTTGAATGTCAGTCACCCTTTATTGACCTCAGATCAAAGGTGAAGAAAGCAGAGAAAGAAGGTAGGGTCCACTTTTTAAAGGTTGGATGTCAGCCATCCTTCATGGACCTCAAGTCAAAAGTGGAGAAAGCAGATAAAGAAGGTAGGGTCCACTTTTTAAAGGTTGGATTTGTGGAACACGATCAACCTTTTTAAGCTTTAGTTAATACTTTAACAAAAGAGGCTCGACTGGCTGATTATTGCATGCTTTTACCTCTCAAGTTGCACCGTTTATCACATGCATTAACACCGCGTTGGGGTGCGACCAACACCACCAGCTTAGGGTACTAATGAGCTGATGTGGGGGCCAACATTATGCATGCTTGCCATCCAACCGCCCATCAGATGCAAACCCCAATGTTACCCTCAGTTGCCAAAAATCAAACCGATCCAAAAACTCAGCTACGACATAACACGGAGCAATATGAGAAACGACGTTCACCCTTGATTTTCACAGGGCTCACTTGATTTTATTTTATTATTATTTTTTTTTAAAGCCCGAATTTTGTTTTCAACCTCCATCCAAGAAATGTGAAGGTTCAAAATGGCCCTCCACACAAACCAAGGCAGCTGTTCATCCCAACTTTGGACACGGAATCACAGGCAATATGCATTGGGCGAGGATTGGGTACTACCCCCACCAGGACCTACCTAGAGACGGACGGTCATGTCATGTGGGCAGACCGTGATGTATATGTTTTATCAAGGCCGTCCATCTATTTTGAGATATAATTTTAGGGTATGAGTCCAAAAAAATGAGGCAGATTAAAGGCCCAAGTGTACCACACGACAGGAAGATGTGGGGATTGAAAGCCTACGGTTGATAAGGAAATGGTACACGTGTAAGGGTGACAATGGGCCATGTGGTCTGGCCAATCTAGAAGGCCTGGTCATGTAGGGCCACAGACCCATAAACATGGTTTAAAGGCTCGGTTGAGCTGAGCCGGACCTGTGCCAATAATAGCTCGGTTCAATCATCAATGTACTTGTATAGTTTAAAGTAATTATTAAATTTATGGTCATGTTTCAATACCCAAAACCATTTATATGATTAGATTTATCAAGATGAAGGGGACTATTTCAAACCTTTGATCATTGAACTCTTAAACCTCATAAAGCTCAGCCATAGTGGGTTAGGGCCTAGGCCTTTTAGACCTATCAGATTGTTACTATCATTTTCTTAGTGTATTTTAGACATGCTCCATCTGCAATTTGGGTCCTCAATCCGAACGGTGAGGGTTGCTGTATAGCCATGGTCTGTGCATGCTTAGACTCACTGCCATATTTGAAGTTGTGGTAAACTGTTATTGGAATCTATCCTTGTTAGGATTGTCAACCAGTCAGGCTCATTTTGGATCCTAGAGTAGCCCTAGTCAGGCTAATCAGTTCATATCTTTCAGATATGGAATTATTGTTGAGGACTAGGACCCAGATCTGATTGGATTCAAGTACCACTGGGTATCCATTGGATCTTTGGACCTATGTCTGAGTTTGGTTGGTGTCACTTCCAAGTATAATGAAAACATTCACATGGTCGGGTCGACCGCATAGACAAATTGGATCTTACATGCAGGGCTTGATCCCTTACAAGTGAATGGTTTTGGAAATTTCATACCATTGCTAGAATATTCAATGTATATATATAATATTACTATTAAAACTAACTGAACTGACCTAGATCTGACTTAAGCTAACCCAACACAATTTTAACCGGTTCCATGTTGGTAAATCCAGCCCAAACTAAACTAGACCCCATTTTTAATGATCCAAAAAGGTGAGACCCTAATCCTACCCAATTTCTTAGCAGGTCCAGAAATTGTACTGAACTCATAAAAATTGGGTAGGTCAATCAGGTACCCTGGGTTAGGACTTCAAGGACTAAGCTCATTTTCTTACAGGGCCAGCCTTAGAAGGCCTACCCTATAGGGCACAGGTCATGGCCTTTTTAGCTGGTTTATGGCTAGGGCTAGGACTACCAAGGACTAGCTCAGCCTGTGACCTTTTTAGCTAGTTTAAGGCTAGGGCTACGAATCCAAGGACTAAGCCCAGCCCATTGCTATCCCTAGTATTGAGTCATCTTTCATAATAATAATAATAATAATAACAATAATAATAATGATTGAAAACCTTCAAAAAACCATTTAAAACATTTTTAAGCACTAGACTCACTGGAAAACCATTTGATAAGTCCATGATCGAGTAGGTCTAGCCATAATACACTTCTCTAGGTAATTAAACACAATGGATCTTTTATTGTCCCATGCAAGATTCAATGATGGACATACCCAGCTATGCCCACTTTTAATGGCCCGCGCCCCCCCCCCCCCCCCCCCCCCCCCCCCCCTACAGGTATGTCCCAAGTATCTATGATGGTCATGGCTCAATAAAATATTGTAAGCTAGGGACCACAACTCTCTCTGGTCATACCATTCCATCCAATCCCTAGTTCTCAAGGACCAACGAAGAAATCACTCATCTCGTGTGTGTGTGTGTGTGTGTGTGTGTTTATGCAGTCGATCTCATGGGAACTTCCCATGAGGTCGAGCTGTGTGGGTCCAACCATAATGCGTGTCAAACACCTACCCCATCAGTTTGATGGGTCCTCTTTAAATTATGGGATATCCCAATAATCATCCGTATACAGAACTCAGGTGGGCCATACCATCTAAAATCATGTGAAGACATGCCTAAAACATATAAAAGAACTTGGTGGGGCCCCCTAATTTTTGGATGCATATGAAACTTGGTCTAACCCCTCATCCAAGTGGGACACACATAATGGATGGGCTGGATTTGTGAACCACATCTCGGTGGGCCCAACAAATGATTATGAATGTTTTAATGGGAGGGTAACCCCTCTCAGCTTTTGTATGTGGTGTGGCCCACACAAGTCATGGATTGACTTGATGTTTAAGCCCGAGGCCCACCATGGAATGGTGCATTTGACTGATGGGGTAGATGTTCGACACGCATCACGGTGGGGCCCACATAGCTCAACCTCATGAGAAGTTCCCATGAGGTCGACCGCATAGAACCATTTCCCATATATGTGTGTGTGTGTGGTGACACCACACATTAGCCAAGACATGTCTTTGTTTCCACCAAGGTACGTGGTCATCATGATCTACGGTTGAAATTGTCTTCTTCATATACACATGGCCAATGATTTAGAGCTCATATTAGTTTTTCAGGCACAACTCCAAGATATCCCACTTATCCTAAAAATAATTTGTGGTCAAAATTCATCAGTACATATGTCGAACAAGAATTTTTAGCCCTGGACTAAGGAGTCATACTAATTTTCTTACAGTCCACACTAGCTCTCCAATGATAACTCCAACTATTTAACACAACTGAGTGTTGATAACTCCAACTATTTAACACACACAATTGTGTGTCACAACAATTCCACAGTAACTCTAGTTGTTATAAGAACTCCATGATCCACTGAGTGTAAACCTATGCATATCACATAATTGGATAATCACGGAACTTCCCAACATGTCAAATGCTAATCCAATACTGTTACCATACGACTAACTTAACCAATTTAATATTTGATATGTAATCATTAAAAACCTCACATCAGCACAAGCGGATACAAAAATTAAGTTTGTTCTAACACAAATGACCTACTAAGGTTACCATGTAGTGTGTATCATCCTCCCACTGACTAAAAGATGTTATTTGTCATCTCTTGTGTGTGCAAATGTTTTGTAGGGATCCTTGTGAGCAGATCAATCATGCTTTTTGGCATTTGTCCCTCAATAATACATCCAAGTTGGTATCATCTTAGTATCACCTCATATATAACTAGTATCATAAATATATAGCCACGCTAATAATTTCCCTAGTCACATCCAGCAAATATATAGCCACGTTAGTAATTTCCCTTCTCACATCCAATATGACCAGCATCCATCCCCAGTGCCCATAATGTGGCAAGATAAGCATGTCATGCATTAATTCACTCTTCGTGCATATGAGAGATCAATCCAAAACTAATGCCCTCACCAGTTTCTAGCATATGGGTGGTGATCAGGTGTCCTATTTTAAGGACCAGGATGTGTAATTGAGTTGAAGTCATCATGTCATGCGCTTTGATACAATTCTATTTTCCCTTATATCCTCATGAGGCATCACTATTAGTTCATTCTTGAACATTATTAATAAGATCATGTGGTGTACAACATCTCTTTAAGGCCTATAGATGAAATCCAACATCACAAACCTAAACATAATAGAGAGTTAGGAAGGGTAATCACAACATATCTTTAACATGGATCACATGCAAGGCAACAGTAGAATATATAGTAACAATTAGGAGGATTATAAACTAATTATATCAACCGATTAAATTTTCATTTTTTAAACAAATTGATACTAATTCCTACAAGTAATATACTATATTTTCTGTTCCTAGCTTTATTACACTCCTATGCTCCTAGCCCATGTACACTTGTCATCTACTTCACTTTTCATCTTATCCTTCCTGACCCTCTACATTAATCACAATTTTAGCCATCAATCATATATCATAGAAAACATTTATACTACAGAAGTCAAGAAAAGTGAAAAGAGAGTCGTGAGGCCATTGGCTTATCAAGTGAGTTGCTTATTGTAAGCCATATGCTTATTCTCGAAGTGACCTGATTTCTCACAATGCTAGCAAACCTTATTTTCCTTCCCTTTGTCCTTCCCTCTCCCTTTGTTTCCAGGAAAGTATTCACAATAAAATGAGTCTTTTGTTTGTTGGAGAGCAGTTGTTGGGCATCATGATATCTCATATAGCCATTGGACTTTTATAGCTGAAAGGCATAATGGACTTGTCCAGAGAGACAATGGCTTCAAATAGCCATAAGGCAGCGAGATGTTAGGTAACCGATATCTATAGGACATGGGGGGGTTTTGTAGACCGTAGAGCTTTTCTATTATTGACTCCGTTGAGGAGTCATTAGCAATTATGACTCCAAATGTTTAGGATATGCACAATATTATGCACCCAAAAGTATGCCATGATGATTGGCTTTCATTAATTTCCGGAAACAAGTTAAATTATAGGCTATGATCCAGCAAAAGCCTTTAATTGTATCCTGAGGAAACTCTCGATTAAAAGATAAGACCAAAGTAGACTATTCTATTGCAGAATAACATGAAGGAAACCCTAATTATGGCTATTCTTCTCCAAGTGTCTGGATCCTCAATAGAGCTGAAAGGGACTCATATGCTAGTCTAATGTGCACAAGTGCAGTTGATCCACCAATGTTGTGAGCCTCATAGACTCAGGTGATGTTATAGTCTATTTAAAAGCAATGGTTAGATGCTCTCACAAGCTCACAAGATAGTGCTCCTAGCTGCACTGGAACAATGGGGCACTCCCAAGTGATCAATCAGGACTGTCCATTAAGTTTGACATACATTCAATAGACTAGTGTGAAAATTCCACTGATTGGATGATCAGATCCATCCATAAGTTGGCCTTATTTATTTATTTATTTTATAGCTAATCAGATAGGATCCTACAATGATTTGATTCTTAAGAACCAAAAGCAATCCATGATGGCCCCCAACATATAGACGGCTCAAATTGTTAATTAGCCTTTAAAAAAATGATCTGGACAGACCATGTTATATGCTATTCTTCAATGGTTAAAATCGAAGGGGGTGAGGATTTTACATGGAAATCCATGAATGTGTGCTGGACCTAATGCGTGGCCAGATCGGTTGATTGGACTATTCAAGTGTCTAAATGCAACTAGGAGGACTATAATTTACTATGCTCTGAGAGCACTGGATCATTTCACCATAATAAAAGCCCATTTGGATGCACATGCTAGAAAACATATAACTGCTCTCACTATGCATATTATACCTGCAAGGACTCCCCATTTTCTCTTTTCTACAAGAGGAATGCTAGCATGCGAGTTGGTGCACACAAGTTCTTTGCAGTACCCTCCTCACATACATGTGGCAAGCATGTATGGTGATCAAGAAAGCCAATCTGGTGGGCCACCCAGTGCATGGTTTATAGGCAATGAGTAGAGCAAGTGGACAACTGCATCCACTGGCTTTGACTTCTGATGATAGAACATGGACTGCTGCTCAAACCGTCCCCTCTTTAGATCACTGATTGGATAGTTACCGTAGTCTAATCTCCACATTTTTCGCATTTTTTGGGGCTCGACCAATCCACATGATGGGATGCAGAACAAAGGTCCTGATCACCATACATGTTAGCTGCTCTACCACAAGGAAGGAACTGCATATAGGACTTTTATGCACCCACCTGCATATTAACATTCCTCTTTTTATAACAACCCGTTTCTCTTTTCTTTTCTTTTCATTAATTATTTAAATTTTTGTGCTTCTAATTTCATCCACTATTCATAGCATGTAATTTCTTATTCTTATATTCTTATAAGACAACTCTCACATAGGGAATATACGCCATTGAACGGTGCATGTCACCTGACTCAGAATGACGCCGAATGGGCCTTCTGTGGGACTTCCTGCGGTTGTGCCGGTGCTGCAGCTGCAATATCTTCAAGCGCCTGCAACCAAATGTAAACAACAAAACAGACCTGAGTTATCGCATTGTTAGAAGCATGGTTTTAAGACTCAGACAAGTTCGGTACAACTCGTTCGAGTCGGCTCAGCTTCGCTACTACCTGATCCCACTTGATATCACAAGGCCACCCCAACTTGGGTGAGTCAGGATTCGACTCGACGCCAAACAAGTCAATCCAAGTCACTGAGTCTAAAACCATGATTAGAATAGTTTTGCTACCTGTATATAACATATGCATTCACAAGGGGGGCCCATCTACATGCCACCCATGTGCCAGAATGGCACATGTGCAAGATCCAAGCCATCCATTAGATGGGTCCTCATCAGGCAGATGCCCATGACTAAAAAGCAGGCACGTCTGCTGATTCATTTTGCTAGAGTTTACGAAGTAATGGATGGCAAAAAGAAAAAAGAAAAGCCAAGCCTTTTCTAAACTATCCTTTTGTTTCTAACATCATGGTATGTTTGATGAATGGACTCGCCTGAATTTTGGCAGGGGCGTCTACACTCAGGCCCATCTGATAAATGCCTTGGATCTCAAACATGTGTACCACATTACCACAAGAGGTGGTGCGTAGAGGACTCCCTGCATATGCATGTAGGTTTAACAAACCTCTTACCTGAGACTTAGAATGTGATAAGAGATTTTTAAGCTCCCATGCATGTAGCATAAAATCAAAGATAGGACCACAAAACATGCCCAAATGAAGAGGGGAATGCAGTGAAACCGGTGATCACAATGAGAGAGTGTTCTTCCTAATCATAAGTTGGATTTTTGTTTTCTCTTGCATACTGCAATGAGGTTGTTAAAACCTTTTATAGACTCCAATCCAGCCACATAATGGTTCAATCATCAACTCTCCCGAGGTGAAATGGCCATCTCATTTCGGAATCATTAATCCTCTTTTTAATAATGACTTAATGGTTCAAAAACAGATTCAAAAAATAAATAATGTTATTAATAATATTAATACAAAATTAAACCGAGCATAAGCTTAATTATCAAGCCGACGTGGGGATTACCTGGGATCTCCACCAAGAAATGCTAAGATCAAGAGTGCCTCATGGCCATTGATCCAACATTTAGATACCTGCAAATCTAGAAGCAAGCATATGTACCAATGTGGAATGTGTGTTCGATCTGAGGTTTCCATCAGGTGGGCCATGACGATTAGATCTTCTAGCCTAAAACTCCAGCTGTTTCCTTCAGGTCAGTGACAACGTACAAGACATTCAAATGGGTAGAAATGGATACACCATATCCCAATTGAAGAGTGACACAGCCTGTTCTGTAGGTTTGAACATCTAAACAATCCGTCCCACCTAATGAAGAGATCGGATCATGCATGCTTACACCATATTGCCCATGTCACAGGTTCTGGATTAACAAACATGAAATTAAAATTTATGGGGTAACACAGACCTTGTTGATTCCACAAGCATATACACAGCCCCTCTACAAGCTGCCACATCTGTCAAATTGGCATGTGTGTCACCAAATAGGCATGTACCACCATCAGGTACACTAGTCTATGAAACAAATGGATGGCTAGAAAGAAAGATACTCGGCCAAGTTTCTTAGGTGATCTATTTGTTAGGTACACTTTGCGTAGCCCACATGAAAACTACAGCTTGATCTTTTCACGAGGGAATATACACACAGGGCCTACTTGATGGAAGGCTTGGATTCTTGCACGCATATGCACAGTAGCATATGTGATGGCTTGTAGAGAAACTGATATATGGTCTGGATCTCAAGCATGTACCACAATCCAAAATGGTACTATGTTGCTTCTAGAGTTGCTGGGATATACGCGCATCAAAAGGATACAAATGAGGATTGTCTGTGGATTTTCTTACTGTCTTTTTTATTTGTGATGTATGCATTTCTATTCTCTAACTTCCTTCAAGGTCATTATTATAATCTTCTCTTAGGCACTTCACAAATAACCAAATTGTGGAAACTCATCAACCATAAATTTGCATATCTGCATCCAGACTGTCCACATCTTGTGCTCATTGTGGATAGAAAGTAAGCTGAAAATTATATCCATCAAATGATTCGAACCATCCATTTTGTGGTTGATGTCATAATTGGGCAGAGTGTTGGACCATGTAGGCCAATGATATCTTTGCATCAATACCATGGAGTTTAATAAACTAAACGCGTACCAGGAGATGTTGGGTCGTTGTTGAATCTTGAGGAGGCTCGGAATCTTGTTCTTGCTCACCTTCTCTCGCTTTACATCACTTTCAAGATAGGGAAGAAGTGGAAGACATAAGAGACGCTTGGGGACCAACACTTCTATATACTGGGGACTCTTAAGAACATTTAGCCCATCAAGGTTCCTTAGCCCTCAAGTCTCTATGCTTCTAGAATGCCTACACTTGCTAAGACCCCACCACATGAGTGTCTATCAGCCCATATTATGTAGGATATGATCAAATCATAAGTGGGGCTCACTAACACACTTATTAGTTAAGATCCAACAACTTGAATCAATCTATTTTAATCATATCATTGATCTATGATGGCCCACTAAACGGACAATAGTCTTACATTCTCCTCTTGAGCCACATAGATCGACGCTTTAGTTTTAAAATTGATTTTGGAAATATATTTTTTATTCAATTTTCTCATATTGAATGCATTTATCGAAGTGGAAACTAGAGCTGTACACGAGCAGAGTAAGCTCGGTTACTCGCTGGACTCGACTTGGAATTACTCGACTCGACTCGACTCGTCATGAGTTTGAGCCGAGCACAAGCGGTTTTTTAATACTCGTTTTGATTTCAAGTAGAGTACGAGTTGGGCGGTACTCGACTCGATACTCGATTCGTGTACTCAACTCGTGTACAATATAGAAATTGTTAACATGTTAATATAGAAATTGTTAATATGTTAATATATGTCAGAAATTGTTAATATAGAAATATGTTAATATGTTAATATATGTTAATATAGCTAATATATGTTAAAATTGTTAATATATGTTAATATAGCTAATAGATGCTACAATTGTTAATATACGTTAATATAGCTAATATATGTTAATATAGAAATTGTTAATATGTTAATATAGAAATTATTAATATAGAAATATCTTAATATAGATAATATATGTTAAAATTGTTAATATATGTTAATATAGCTAATATATGTTAAAATTGTTAATATACGTTAATATAGAAATTGTTAATATAGAAAACTCGGGCAATACTCGAACTCGACTCGAAAACTCGGACTCGACTCGACTCGATTTCTGCTCGTACTCGACGTACTCGGACGAGTAGAGCACGAGCAGTGAATCCATACTCGATGCCCGAGCAGAGCCGAGTATGAGTAGGACTCGGGCAGTGCGAGCCGAGCATGAGCTGGGCAATACTCGGCTCGGCTCGACTCGTGTACAGCTCTAGTGGGAACAGTCATGGTACAACAATACTATCATTCCAATGATATAAACCTGAAGTGTGATAGTCTGGTATGAAAGCTACATGTCAAATTCGATCATGCATGCCTATTTCAAAATGGACTTGTCTTCTCTATTATTTTGATTACACATAGAAACTTGTGTACACATAAATTGAGAAGCAGAAATTAGCCTCTATAACATAATCATCAGTATATACTGAATGCGATCACTACAAGTGTTTGTATGAATTGACCATACTCTCACTAATCCATGCTGTCATAAGAGATCCACTCCAATATATGTCACAAGCTCCCTAAATGACTTAGGAGGTAAGCCCTTCTTTATCAGGATCCGCAATCAATGAATTTATGTTGATATTCACTACGAGTACTAGATGATTGTGTTCCCTCTCATTCACAACAAGGAATATACAGTATATATACTTAGACTTAACCTAACACCATTGTTGGAAAGGAATAATGCAGTTGAATTGTCATAGCAACCTTAGAATACAATAACATAAACCCGAGGTCTTGAAATGAAATTCTATAGTCACATTGCCTAACTCGGTTCTAATCAGCAGGTGATGAAATTTCCTCCATGGTTGAATGAGTTGTCTCTGAAAATTTTCTTCAGTACTTCTCTCTTGGTCATCATGGGAATGTGATGTTAAATAGGCTTCTTGCTGTCGAGGCAACTAGAGTAGTCCAAATATGAGGTTGGCTGGGCTGCTAGTGGAGGCCCATTGTCATGTGACTTCAGGCAGAATTTCAGAGTCCCAGCAGTGCCTTCTTGATTTTCTCTGTGGCCAGTTTTCTTGGTGAGCAGGTATTCCTGGCTGTTCATCACCATCCATTGCTTCGAAAGGGATATGTTCATCAGGGTATGCTAAAACTTTTAATTAGTGTGAACAGAGTGGCTGCAGATCTTCATTCATTGCCCCAATGATCAGTTTGACATCACCCGCGGGTGCTCTGTTCTGTGTTTTCCAGGAGCGGTGCAGTTTGCTGTATTTTTTAGGTTTACCGATCTTGTGGATGTGCTAATGAAGAAATCACCTCATTAGACTTCCTGAATTTGCATGCCAGATGCTTTGAACCCATGGTCATAAAACTTTTCTATTGGCACATGATCATTGTACTTTAAGGAGATGAGCCTGCTACACCCAGATCCATAGCTCAACTGGCAGAGTGAGAGGAGATTCCTCGTTTCAACACATGAGGTCTTGGTATCGATCCCTAGTGGGAGTGGCTAACATGGAGTGTGTGTACTGACATGGGTGTGTACTAACACGCTAACCCCAAACCGTCTTCTCTGATTTAGTAAATTGGTTAACTATTTTAGCTAGGAAGCCTTTTGCATTCTGTTTCAAAGGTATTGAAGCTCAAATGGAGGTAGGGATGGAAAGTTTCATTATCATGGGACACGGACTACTAGAATGGTCCCATTTCTCACAATTGGCCACCTCAATAACCTTACTAGAATCTGCAAGTTTGATGGACTTGTCCTCCTGCTACGCTAGGGTTAAGTCCATGCATTGTAGAACAATCTCCACTATCTTTCCAATCTTGGTAATTGGAGCCATTAAGAGTTTGAATGTTGCTGATTTGGAGACTAGGATTTCTATATATAAAGGACTCTTAAGAACCCTAAGCCTATGAAGAGTCCTTGGACCCCAAGTCTCCACTCTTTTACAAAGTCCAAAATTTCTATAATTACACCACATGATAAAATGAATGGTGTACCAGACCATATCATGTAGGATACGAACATCTCATAAGTAGACCCCACCCGTATGCTTATTGCCTACAATTCAAGAACAGGATTCGATTGGGTTTGTTGAGTTATGATTGCTCACTAAATGGAAAAAAAATCTTACAAACCATACATGCACAAACCGCATCTCCATAGTGCAGTTTGTGCATTTAAATGTATAATACATGCATGGTGGATTTCTGTGGGAGCATCTAGAGTATCATGTGGTAATCTCCCTGAACTTTTTGGTAATATTTACCATTGTCTCCATTTTGTTGTTTCTCTTTAATGAATAATTAAGTTAATTTTGCTTGGAGACTAATAGCTGGGCACATCTTCCGTGAAAAGTTAAGAGCACGAGTTCCATGTATACAGTGCACTCCAAGAGTCAGTGGTGCACAATATCTTCCTCCATTTAAAAATGGCTTGCAGGAATCTAGATAACAATGCAAAATGCGAATATTCAAACGTGTTTTGAAATGCATTTTAGATTCCTACCCACCATTATTGGACAGTGAGACACACAATCTTTCCCTGAAACATATGATTAAGAATTTCCTTAGTTAAATAGACAACAACGTACCTTTCTTCTTTTCTTGAGCAAGGCATTTTCCATCTTAAGCTCCCCAACTTCAATCTCAAGTTGTGAAGTGTAAGCCTACGACGAATGGGACAAGAAAAATGTGAGTAACTCTACGAAGCAAATTGATATCTACACCAGCCATATTTCATAGATACACACTTTCCATAATACAATAGTACCACTTTGCATTGTTGTATTGATGAAAGTAGAAAAGAAAGGGTGTACCTATCTAGATTATCATGTGGTAATCCCCCTGAACTTTTTGGAAGGAGGGTGCAAATGGCAATGCCCTTTCACATAAAATGAAGAATCAATGTGTTCTCTCCTTACCATGTACACGGTCTAATAGGGGCCCAACACAAGGACGCAGGTCCATTCACTGAGCAAGTAGCGGGCCCCACATAGCTATAAACCAGAACTGAGCAAGTAGGGGCCCCACAAAACTATACACCAGATCCTTCCTCATGTTTACAAGGAGAAAAGATGTACTAAAGTGAAATGCATGTTAGTAAACTATGATCACTTATAGTGTGTTGAAAAAAAAATGTTTCCATCCTTTGGTTATCTGCCACTCTAATCCATAGTTCTAAAATTCAGTGCAACAAGATTTCGATGAGACTCGTCGAATCGACATATTGACTCGGTTGAATCAAGACAACTTGCAGAGACTTCGGCTCTGGTCACTCAATTTAATGGCTAATGAAAGCTAAATTGAGCAGTGTGTTTCAAACTCACAACCTCCACCAGTGAAGCAAACACCTTTAACCACCATAATATCAGACTGCCTATCTGCTTAATCTCACTTATTTTATGTCCTTTAAATATCTAGGACTAATTTTAATGAGAAATTCTCACACACAACTAGTTTCAACTAGTTGCGTGTAGGGCCCGCTGTGGTGTTTGTATAACATCCAACCTGTTTAGCAAGGTCTACATGTAATGGAATTGGATCAACCTGATTTTGGGGCTGTCCCATTTTCATGGTGGGATTACCATACTGGACTAGTGAGATTTCATACAAACACTATGCTAGGCCCCATATGAGAACTAGTTGGATGTACAACTAGCTGTTTGTGAGAGCATCTCTTTAAATATTCATAAATATTTAAATATAGTTAATTTAATTATTAAAACATTGAGTTGAGTCGAGTCGAGTGAAGACTCGATTTACTCTTTGCATCGACCCAACCCTATAGACGCTCAAGATGAGTCAAGTTTTTAGGTTTTTGAACCATGGTTTAATCCCATGAACAAATCTGGACAATTCATCAAGTACTAACCATTACAGATCCTTGCTAACCAAAAATACATCACTTGAACAAGCTAACCATCCAATCAGAGGAGGTCCACAGAGTCAACTCAATGAATCAGATGAGTCTTCACTTAAGTTGACTCGTTATTTAATAATTTAATTAAATAAATTTAGATTAGTATAAATGTTTAAAAATAGTTAAAATATATAAAATTACAAAAGAAAATGTTGTAGCCTGTAATGCCTTGGGTAGAGACATGCACCTCTTACTTAGAGGTCTTGGGTTCAACCATGTGACTCGGTCTAAGTCGTCACGGTTGGTGTCAAGTCAATCGAGTCGAGGGTGAGTCCTACAATCCACGTTTACAGGACACAGCCAGTTTCGATTTGAGTCACCAAGTTTTAGAACTACGGCTGTCTTTGAGTAGCAAAAGGCCTCCAAATAACAGAGCATGGAACTGAGTGAGCTCACCACAGCCCCAAAAAATGGAGCACGGAACTGAGTGAGCTTATGAATGGGGTGCAAATGGATGGTTTTAAAAAGTGGAGCAGAAAATGAGCAACGTTTGCATTCCGTGGGAGTTAGGATTACCCAACTACCACAATCTTTGGTCTGGAGACTATGGATGTGGCTGCTCACCCCAATCAATGGTTCTGATCACCTTATAAAATTGCTATGTACAGTTGTTGCCCAATGGCCAAAAACTTTTGGGCCCAAGATTGTAGGCCCATCAATGGCTCTGATCACCATAGGTAATTGCCACATGTACAGTGGAGATGCTAGAGATAGGGAAGCTACCATCTCTAGTATTGTTCAGTTCTAACAAACAGAGTTGTGGCCAGTTCCTAGCCCTACAGAAAAGGCTTATTCTGCTGTCTATTCACCTGCATGTAAAATGTTATTCGCCTGTATGTAAAAGATATTCCCCTGCTTATTCACCAGCTTATGCACTATCACCTATGTGGACCCCACCATGTTGTGTCCATCATGAACCATGATAATAGGATGCCCCAAGTGATGGACCATAAAAGAACAATGTGCGGAAACAAAAAAATTGCAAATTCAGGTATTGGCCCACATGATGGTAGGATCAGCCTGATTTTTGGCTCTTCCGACTTTCATGGTGGGGTACCCTGCTAGGATGGTTTGATGCCACACGTACACCGCATTGGGCCCCACGCACAACCCTTGTAGAATAACCAAAGAAACCAACCCCAACACTGTTTTTATTACTTCAAACTAACAAATAATATATATATAATATATATATATATATATTATATATATATATATATATATATATATATATATAGGAGATGGTCACCTGCGCACCTTTTCACGTGAGCACCAATAGCACCTTTGCACACGTGTCATGTGCACGGAATCTGAACGGTCCAAGTGATGCCGCACCATTGAAATGTTATAGGCCCAATTTTCAGCATGATACATGACTCTGGAGGGCCATAGCAAAAGAAATGCAAATCAAGGGAGGAAACGTTTCCGTTTGCCATGGCCCACCAGAGTCATGGATCAGGCTGAAAATTGGGCCTATGGCATTTCAATGGGTGTGGCATCACTTGGACCGTTCAGATTCCGTGCACATGACACGTGTGCAAAGGTGCATTGGTGCTCACATGAAAAGGTGCGCAGACCATCTCCCTATATATATATAATATATATATATATATATATATATATATATATATTATATATATATATGGACACACACACACACACAAACAGAGCGAGAAGAGGAATTATGTAATCTTGGGCCCAATGTATATGACCCACTAGTGGGCTCCTGACGCAGGGGAGGACGTGAGGTCAAGCACCGTCTTCCTCAAGAGGATAACTATCCGAATCCACGAACTCTCTCTCTCCTCACAGAGACTTCTCGAATCCACGAGAAAAGAGAGCAGAAAATAGAAAAAATTCTAAATAAATTCGAAATAGATTAATGAATCAATAAAAACGAGTTCACAACCCTTTAAATAAGGGTACTAAGCAATGGGAAAGAAATCAGAATCAAACTACAACTAGGACTCCTAGAATTCGCGACTTACTATAAATAGTAAACTTACTATTTATAGACGGTCGTGATGTCTACTAGTGCGCAAGTTTTCGGCCAAAAATAGTAAGTGTCCTATTTGGCTTCACCAACCCGTTCTCCTAATTATTCTAAGCTCTTTTCACGTTGGGCGCAACTCCTAAAGCCCGACGGATGAAGAGTTATAAGCAAACTAAAACTTACTATTTATAGTAAAAACGAAATTGAAACAGGGAAACGACCGTCAAATCAGGGTTTCTCGCAATTCCGAGCGTCGCAACCCGGCATAGCGGGGTTGGTTGGCTAAAGTAGCTCATTCTACCCAAAATCATATATTTTTTCGTCGGCTAACTCATCCCGGATTGCGAGATACGCCTGATTTAAGGTCTGATGGTCCAGATCACTTCTGTCGCCGACCGGGCCTTTTCTGATCCATCTTTGCCATGTAATTGTCCGCGACCCGCTCTACATCAGCTCCACTCTTCGATGATCTAGACCTTTAATTATGTGTGCCATGCATGAACAATGTCACAAAAATCTTGCCCATGGAACATTTAAAGCCAACAATTGCTGCAGTTAGACAGTTAATGGAAAGATTCAGCAATGGTCCACAATCAACAAAGAAAGGCTGATGATTAGATGGATAGCATCTGATGATCTAGTAAATTTTTTTGTGTCATTGTCCATTCATAGCAGAATCCATCAGATCAATGGTCCAAACACCAAACCATGGACCCCAATTTTTTTTTTTTTTTTTAAAATAAATTTAAATTTAAAAAAAAAAAAAAAAAAAAAAAAAAAAAAAAAAGACCACCTGATACCATACACATCCGTGGGCCATGGATCATAGCCTCTCACCTGTTTCCTTGCTCTAGATCTAGCAGCTGATTCCCTGTTCTTGATCATCCTCCTATGCCTCCTCTCAGCTGCTGTCACAGCTCCCATTGTATTCTCTGACCCCTCCTTTCGATACTCTCCGCCGCTCGAAACATCCACACCAAAGCCATCCATTATCTGCTGTGGGTATTGCGAAACAAACCCAATTCCCATATTCTCAATACCATCCTCATCACCTCCATGCAACCCATACTGCTCTGGCCCATCTTCCGCAGCGAAATCTTCGTTCTGGCCACTGTCTTGCCGCTCGCATTTCTGCCCATTAGAGTCCTCACAATTGGCTTCCGCTGCCAGATAATTCACGGGCTTTACAGGATTGGGAATCATAATCTGGTGTTGGAATTGAAGAGTGTGGAGGCTGATGTTGTAAGGCGGGATTCGGAACTGTAATGGTTTTGGGTCTTGTTCAAATGAGGCGAGCGTGGGATACATGATGTGGGTTGTTCTTAGGAGTTTGTGAGAAGATTTTAAATAGGAGAGGTGTGTGTCATTAGGCCTGTTATGAGATGAGAGATGTGTTAGAAATGGAAAGAAACATATAGAATTCAAGCTAGATTTTTACACCATGCAAGCATCCCATTAGAGAAGGGAACTGATATCTGCACCCTCTTTTTTCATGCATGCACAAAATTTCTCTATACACCCTTTCCCTGATTATGGATATCACTATAGTAAATAAAATTAAATTAAAATTAAAAAATTACTAAAAGTAGCTAAAGGGGTGTCTGTTTGGGCTCCTTTACCACAAAAATAAATAAATAAATAAAATAAAAATAGGGAAATTCCATGTTGGGTTTTGTTAGAACTTTTCTACGAGTTGGTTAGGAATTTCAAACAAGATAAGATTCTTTTTTTTTTCCAACATGCAACATCTAATTGGATTCTATAGACATGGAATTTCCATGATCTAACAACATGCAAACATCTAATTCAAATTCTGACACTAAAAAATAATGATAAAGAAAATCTGATGTGGGTTCCTCATATCTTCCTGTTACAAATCCATCACAGACATCAAAAGATGGAAAATCTGATGTGGGTTTCTCATGCATTTGTTAGAAATCCATGAAATGCTACAAGAAATGGAAAACCACATCATCTACAACAGTAGAAGATGGAAGTCTGAAGTGGGTTTCTCATATTTTTGGCTAGAATCCACAAAATAATCACAAAGTAGAGAAATCTCAAACCTCAGACACTGATCAAGCTGCAAGCAGAGTAAAAATGCAAGAATTTGAAGTTTTGTTGAACATTCATGAAAGAAAATATACAGCAAATGTAGAATTCTCACCACATGCAAGCATCTTTATTGAATTCAGCTGTACCTTTTCTTTTAAATCAGGAAAAGATAAGAGAGAGAGAGAGTGACCTGCATGCATTCATGCATGTCTCAGAGATGCCCTCAAAACTGACATGCAGAAGATAAAAACAGGTTTCAATCATCAAAGCTTTCAGGAGAAACAGAAAAATCAAAAAATCAATGGTAATGCTGCGAGAAAAGACAATCTCTCTCTCTCTCTCTCTCTCTCTCTCTCTCTCTCTTTCTTGTTCTTCATGCGTTACACTCTAATCATAGTTCATCACCATTTTTTTTAAATGGTGGTGACTATCCTCCCCACGTGTGGCAGTCAGGTACGTCTATCCGGACCACCCATATTGTGAGGAACATGTTTGATGAATCACATCTCTAAAATTGCTCCGATTAAGCAATCCTAACCATCCAAAATTATGGCTATCATGTCCTCCTCACACATAGCATTCATGTTCGGTCTATCCAGACCATCCATTGTGGGGAACATGGTTGATGAATCATGTCCCCAAAATCTCACTGATCAAGCAATCCTAACCATCCAATTTATGGTTATCGTGTCCTCACACGTGACACTCATGTGAATCAATCCAGATCATCCGTTGTGGGGAACATGGTTGATGAATCATCTCTCTAAAATCGCACTCATCGAACAATCCTAACCATTCAAATCATGGCTATCATGTCCTTCTCACATATGACACTCATTTACATCTATCAAGACCATCAATATAACATAGTTGATGAATCACGTCTAAAATGGCACTGATCAAGCAATTCTAGCCATCCAATTTATGGCTATCATGTCCTCATTACACGTAGCACTCATGTAAGTCTATCCAGACCGTCCATATTGTGGGTAATATGGTGATGAATCACATCGTCAGAAATGCACTGATCAAGCAATCCTAACCATCCAATCTATGGCTATTATGTCCTCCTCGCATGTTGCACTGATGTACGTTTATCCGGGCCATTCATATTGTGGGGAACATTGTTGATGAATCACATCTCCAAAATCGCACTGATCAAGCAATCCTAGCCATTCAATGATTAAGTATACAATTTTCAATGGCTAGATCTGATGGTTACTCTCGTTTCCTCAGTGTAGTTTTTGGTTCATGCTCCGTCTAGAATAGTCTAAGCGGTTTGGCGGTCCGTATATTTGTAGAACTATGCTGTGTGCGGTTGAAAAATCAACATTATTTTTAAATCGGTGGTATACCAGCATGAAAATGTAGTCTTTTTTTATTAGTATGACACGTGTGCAATTTTTGGACCCCGTGTAGAAGCGGATTGGGTGGTGACCCTAACACCACTTTGGGCACTGTGGGGCCCACCGTGATGTATGTGTTTTATTTCCATTCGGTCGATCCCTTTCCACAGTTTATTTTAAGATATGAACTTTAAAAAAAAATACCAAAATATGAAGCAGATACGAAACTTAAGTGGACCACACAGCTGAATATGGTAAGAATAATATATGACACCCACCCATGAAATCTTCCCAAGGCATATTGTAATTTTATTTGCCATCCAGACCGTTGATAAGGTCAAATAGACTTGAATGAAGGGAAAACTTATATGCCTCCAGAAGTTTTGAATGGTGGGTATTCAATCATCACGGTTACCTATTGTATGGTTACTTAAGCTTTTGAACTGCTTCCATTTTGGGCTCATGTCCTAAAATGAATTAGAAAATTAGATGGACGGCTTAGATAAAACACGTTCATCATGGTGGCCCTACAAAGCCCAACACCACCGAGCAAGATGGTGTTGGGTCACCACCCAATCCCCTACCCTTTCTGGCCTCAGGCCAAAAATTGAATAACACAATAATACTGTTGTTTTACTTGGCAGCTCATCTTCAAGTCAAAACACGGCTAGTCAAAGTTGACAACAAACCTTGCTGATGTAGAATAAAGGGCGGACGACTTCACTAGCTGGCCTCAGCTCAACTCGGCTTGGTCATTAGCTGACCTCAGCTCGAACTCAGCTTGGTTCAGTCTTTGAGCCTGACTGGCCAGCTTGACTCAATTTGGTCAACAGTTGGGGCCAACTTGGGCCAACTTCGAGCCAAGATTAAGCCGAGTTCGCCATTGAGGCATTTTCATAAATACTTGGACTGCAACTTTAAAATCCCACGGTTTTACAAACAATAGCAATGGTTTTACATGTATTTTATCAAACGCATTCTAAGCAACATAAAAATCAAGAAAAAAAAAAGAGAGTATTTATTTCATGTACATATCTTCCTTGTCATCAGCCACACTTCGTTGAGTCATTTCATCAAACACTTGGTGAGCAACATCAATAGCAAAGTAACCGAGTCATCGAACTGGCTCGATCCGAGTTCGATTCGAGCTAGATTCAATTCGAGTCGAGTCGAGTTGGGGCCAACTCGACCTCATTTTCGAGCTCAAAAAATCAGATGGACTCGGCTCGAACTCGGCTTCGAACCGAGTCGAATCGAGCTTTTTCGAGTCAAGTCAAGCGAGCTAACTGAGCTAGCTCGGTTCATGTCTATCCATAACTGAGAGATGATGTTGAATAAATAGCAGATGACCTCACTAATGGCCAGGTTAGGATTGGAATCTATCAAAGCACAAAGGCTCCAACTAAGGCAAACATAACCTAAACGCATGTTGTAACTTTTAATTACTATAATTTTAAGATTGTTAATGCATTTCGCACATATAACCGTTGAAAAGATATTGATTAGGTTAACATCTTTTTTAATGACTTAAGGTTTATTAGCCCCTAAATAACTTCTCAAAATTCAATTGCTTTGGGTGTTAAATTAAAATTTTATGTTAAAAGTTATTATATTTAGTAAATTTTGTTTTTGCTATTTTAAAGGTTTTAAGTACCGAGTTAGCTCGGTTAGCTTGCTCGACTCGACTCGAAAAAGCTCAATTTGACTCGGTTTGAAGCTAAGTTCAAGCCGAGTCGAGCTGATTTTTTGAGCTCGACAAAAATTCGAACTGAGTTCGATCAAGCTTGCCTGAGCTCGACTTGGCTCAGATCGAACCCCAACTTGAATTAAACTTAGATTGAACTAATTCGGTGACTCGGTTACTTTGATATTGATGTTGCTCACCAAGTGTTTGGTGAAATGACTCAACGGAGTGTCAGCTAGTGGTAAGGAAGGTATGTATATGAAACAAAAACCATTTTTCCTTGATTTTGATGTTGCTTATAACGTGTTTGATGAAATACTTGTAAACAACTACTGCTATTTTACATACATTGAAAAATTAAAAGTGCACTGCATGTGTTTATGAAAATGTCGTAGAGGCTCGAACTGGCCCGAGCTGCTGACCGAGCCGAGTCGAGTTGAGGCCAGCTCGACTCGGTTCGACTCGATGTACACCCCTAGTTTTAAGAGTCAAGTTGTAATCTCTCACTTGATCTGATAACGTCGAGCGGATCCCTAACTCATCCATGTCATGAGCGAAGACCCTCACTTAATATGATGATACAAAGTGAGTCCCCGACTCTTACATGTCATGAATAAAGTCCCTTGCCTGATTTAATGTCGTGGAGCACGTCGACGACGCATTAGATCATGCGAGCTGCTTCCGCGCCTTGGCCATCGGTGACGTGGGATGCGCACCCTGCAAGAGCATTGTATGCATACAATACTTCGTAATAAATTACATTTGTACATTATAGCACTTAGACATTTAAATACCTCATTCGACTCCAAAACGGCCCATAAACGGTTCATTTCTCTATGTAGTATCTCATTATCCATTTTTGCTTCGTCCCATTATGTTGCATATTGCACTACCATTTCTGACATCTCTTTTGGCTGGTGATCAATCTTCCCATCATAGACTCCATTCCATTGGAACCCTTCATGATCTCTTTCCTGCCACTATATTGCTCCGCACTCTCCTCCCCTCCCCTCTCCTCTCCTCCCACTATCTTGTTTAATATTCGCCCCCTCATTCTTCTTCTTCTTCTTCGCACTATTCCCCTTCCCTCCCCCTCCTCCACTCCCCTCCTCCCAAGTTATATCTTCCTCTTAGTCCTCCTTTATTTCATCCTCTTCAAAATTTTACAAACTTGGACAACAATGATAGTATTTTCCTCATTTGTTGTGGTGATGAGTTCGTTGCTAATCCTGAGTCGTAACAACATGTACGTAATATTAGAAACACTAATCATGGTGTTACAAAATAAATAAACAATTTACTAATATTACAACTTATATGCACATTCTTAATTAAATACTTTTAATGCACCCTTGTATTTTGCCACCCTGGTCGTAATCCAATTCAAAAAATATAGAATTCTAATGGAACTACGTCTGACAGCATAGCCCTTTGGGCCGAATAATTCGGGTAAAACCTCATATGCCCAAACTTATTGAATGAAGGAATCACGAAAATTTAAATAGGACATAATAGTAATGAATACAAAAGCCTCATTGGAAAAATGATTTACATATAGGGTAAATATGCATTCACATAAATTGTACATGTTCGAAAACTATGACTTAATTACAGTATTTGCTTCTTCCTTTAGCATCTCGTACCCCACGGCCTCCTAAAAGTACTTATCGAATGCTTCTTTATCATTTACAAAATTTATATATTCATCTATACATGTAATCTTCCTGAGCGATCCAACAACTAAATTCTCTACTCACATCAACATAGCCAGCTTCACGGCGTCCACATGAAGGTTAGTCCTTCGGATATGTTTAAATGCATATTCTAAATCCTCCTTTAAAATTATATACATATCCTTAAATTATAGTTCCTAATAATATTTCTTTGTGGTCTCGATATAGTTTGCTTCAATTCTTCCTCTCCTGACCACTTGAGACCCATAATTAAGGTGAAGTTCATCTCCCTGAATTTGAGAATGGTATCATGGAAGTTAAACTAGAGGTCGTCGAGGTGCCTCTGCATCGGGCAATAGATCACCAGTCCATTTTCCCTCCATCCACTTTCATCGAAATCAAGCAGATATATGAATTGGATATTTTTGAACATCTTTGCCCTTGACTCGACAATTGCTAAAATTTCCCTTCAATACCCGTAAAAATTCTATTAAGCACTTGGGAGAAACTTTTGCACCTTCGTACTTTAAGCATGGACCAGGATTTCTTGAGTCGAAGAAGGATTATGTGAAAGATAAAGTATTTAATTTAAATCTAATCATACCAATGCACATCGACGATTCAAAGACACTATTTATATTGCATTAAATATTGTGGATCACCGATATTCATTGTGGATAGGTGATATATTGGATTGCCAATACACGTTGCGGTTTGCCGATACTCACTGCGGATCGTTAATTAATATTCATTGTGATTCACTGATATACAATGTGAATCACCGATACTCACCGCGGATCATCGCGACAATATTCCGCATTATATGTCGGCGAACCGTAGTGAATATTGGTGATCCATAGTGAGTATCGGCGAAACAAAGTGTATATCAACTATCCAAATTACCTTGTATTGGAGTATTCTAAGCAAGCACTAGGTTTTCTCGCCAAGAACAAGGATTTTATAGTACTTGAAAGACAAATAAATAAATTTACGTGTAATCACACCAATTCATACAAAGATATCATCTGTAATTTATTAAATATGCAAGGATTATGGATTACTGGTATTAAATATTGATTGTCAATAATAAGTGTGGATCACCGATATTAATTGTGGATTGTTAATACACGGTGACTATCGGTGATCCATAGATTCTATCGGCGAACCTCATATAATATCAACAATCCACGGTCCTTTTCGATGATCACCACGCTTTCCGCCACATATACATTATCCATATAAACACCACATTCTCCTCCATTCCACAAACACCAACCATTTAAACATGAAAAAGATTTTTTTTTTTTTTTTTTTTTTTTTTTTAAAAAAACACAACAAAAAACTAGAAAATGGATCATCACACCCTCCTCCCTTTCACAAACTCCAACCATTGATGGCCACCAACAATAACAAAAACAACACATACACAAAATACTTTTGGGCGCCATAGCTTTTAAAGAATGTGCCCAAATGACTTTAAAAAACCTTCTTTTTTGCCCAGAACTTCTCTGTCATTTCACGGAAATTAGTTGTAGTTTGTCATCAGCGACGAGAGTGGGTTGTCTGTCTGTATAACTACCAATTGTCGATGGTGATTCGGCTCTTTGTGGTGGTCTCATCCTCTTTGCGTGGTCCATTGTTCTGAAGAATGAAAGAGAGAGATAGAGAAGAAAATTCCAAAATGGCCTTTCCCACCCAAGGGCCCCACCTATTAAACCTATCACACGTCTTATGTGAGGCCCACTGGCTTGTCTTACAACGAATTCAAGCCTTCCACATGGAAAAAGATTTAATTTCATGACATAGGACGAAGTTTGAGTGCTGAGTTCATGATGGTGAACCACACCAGTGGAAACAATTTGGAATTATCGCATAACGCTCATGCAATTGTGGGCTACAAACATCTCTATTTTTATTTTTATTTTAAATGACCGTATTGTGTGTTCACGGCTGTTATATTAAAGTGAACGTATTAGATTATTTGAGGGGTGACATTAATCGTTGATTTAGTGGGACCCACTACTCCATTCTCACGAGGCCCTATCGACTTTTGCGACATTTTGCCGATGTACGAGGGACAGCCGACAAATGAGCATTTTCATCATGAAAAAGGCGGAATAATGCCCAAGGGCCAAAGCAACAACGACCTCAAATTATGAGGTCAGTGCCTTTATGACGTCATAATTAAAGACTATTTTAATTAATATCCCATCATTCAAACCTCTAATAAGGTGTGAGGAAGCGCACTGTGTCCTACTCAAATTAGACAAAATTCTGCATAGAAAGAGGCCCTATGGGGCCCACCATGATATATGGATTTTATCCACTTCATTCATCCACGGTTTCAGATCATTTTAGGTTACGAACAGAAAATAAGATAATTTTAAAGTTCAAGTGGACCACACCACAAGGAGCAGCTGTCGTAATGTCACTTACCATTGGAACAGTTCCGGAACCACCGTGATGTTTAGTTGCCATCAAACCTTTCACGGGGTCGCTTACACTTGATTAATGGAAAACACAAATATCAACTTGATCCAAAGCTTTCATGCCCCCTAGATAATCACCACTGTTTCATGTGATTTTGATATGCTTTATTTTTTGATCTAATTCATTAAATAAGCTGCAGATCGGTCGCCCAGCATTTTCAACAGCTACAAGGGAAGAGGAAAACTTTGGGTGCGAGAGTTAGTGTGCACATAAACCCAAAGTTTTGCCTACTGTCGCTGTCAGTAGCGACTCGCTACTGGACAGTACTGTGTGGGCCCACTATGATGTATGCATTCTGTCCACTCCGTACATTCATTTTTCGTATCATTTTATAGCATGAGCCAAAAAATGAATGTCAGGTGGACCACACTATATGAAACAGTGGTGATTGAACTACCACCATTAAAAACTTTCTTAGGGCTATAAAATTTTTGGATCAAACTGATTTTTTTTTTCCCTTCATCCAGGTCTTTGTAACTTAATCAACAGTTTAGATGGAAAATAAACATTACAGTGGGCCCTAAGAATTTTTCAATGGTAAGCGTTCAATTGTCATTATTTTCCTGTGGTGTGGTCCACCTTAGATCTGGATATATCTCATTTTTAATAAAATGATTTAAAATAATTACCCAAAATGAATGAACGGCGTGGATAAAGCATATACATCATTTTGGAGCCCACATAGAACTGTCCAGTAGCCACTTGGCTACTGACAGTGTGATTACACAATCCGCGTCCATAATCCAAAATCCAACAGTGGTGCGCACAAACTCTACGAGCTCTCTAGGCGGCAGTGTGCGGTAATTGCAGCTGCGCATGCAAATAATAATAATCAAATCATCGAAAGGGGACGCGGATTTCCTGTCAAAGCCTTTTGCAGGTAGTTCCTGCGATGTAAACTTAGTTAGGGCCCACCGTGTTGTTTGTCAGGAATCCACTCCGTCCATCAGTTTTGTGAGTTCATTTTAGTAGATTAGAAAAAAAATCTCGAAAGATCCAAGACTCAAGTGAGCCATATTAAAGAAAAAAGTGGTTAGGGAAATTTTAACCGTTGAAACCTCCCTGGGTTCGACAGTGATATTTACCGCTAATAACGTCATTCCTACTGGGATGAACTGAAAACATAAATATTAGCATGATTTAAAACTTCTGTTGGCCCGTGAATATTTCCACTGTGGACGTTCAATTATCCTATTTTCGGCCAACTTGAGTATTGGATACGGTTCATTTTTGCCCCGTATCTTAAAATGCACTAAAAAATGGATGGACACGGAGGATTTCTCACGAACATCACAGTGGACCCCACCTGGTTCTCAGCGCAGGAACTTTTTTTTGCAGGAAATCCGCGTCCATCGAAAGGCCTTAATGTGTTCTGGCCTAAAATTTATGATGGTCCACTCATCAGATGGTCCCATACATGCGTTAAATATGGGACGTTATTTTCCTTCTTTAACCATAAATTCTCTTCATTTCGGTTTCATCTATCAGTGGAGAGACCAGATCTTTCGTATAGGTGAATATACTACTGGGTCACTCCAGATGAACGTTCCAGATCTAATTACACATATGATATTTCAACTCGTATGGGGCGCTTATATTTAGCTGGTGCAAATGCGTAGCTGTAAATATAAATGTAAATGCAGAGACCAGACACCGTACGGAGAAATCGAGACGGCGCTGGGAAGCGAATACGGACGAGACTCAGGGAAAGGTTTCTAAAATGGTACGGTGCTTCATATCAAAGTTACTGTATGCGTTCCATTTTTCAGACATTTTTTGCATTTTATGTGATGATCAGAACCGTTAATATTCTTATATTTATGGTTAATATTAAAATTATAAAAATATTTGTGTAGTTTATTTTGTATGAAGATGAACATTGAACATTAAAAGGTTCTTTGAATGGCTTGTATTCAAATCCAAGATTCGAAGGTTATGATTATCAATGAATAATGATTATATGACCACACCTTCCATGTGCTAGTAGTGAAAAAACGAACTGTTCAGATCAATCTCAGGTTGGGATCTACGGGTGGAAACCGTCCACCGTACTGTATTGTGATAGGCGACACCGTACCATATAAAAAAAAAACCGTCGGGAAAGCAAGAGAGATGAAGTGGCACCGCTACCATGCGCGTGGGGAGAATCGAGCATAACTGCTACCCACGTGGCCGATAGCCTGTTCACTACGTTCCGAATTTTAGTTCGCAGTACTGGGGGCTTTGGTACATTGATCCGAACCGTTGATGTTGTGGCCCACTGTGGATAGTCCATACGATCGGAAAACAGTGTCCGTTCAACCAATGAAATGTGAAATGTGAATAATCCAAACACCAAAATATTCTAATAGGTGGAAAAAAGTCAACCATTCAACTAATGAAATGTGAAAGTTTAGTAGGTCTTCCAATCTAGAGTATTTTTTTGGTGCAAGGGCCATCTAAGGGGGAATGGATTCGCTACTCCCCCTGCCACCAGCCCCGTGGCTGATGGTCGGTGCTATGTGGGCCCACCATCACGTATGTGTTTCATCCATTCCGTTCATCCATTTTTACAGATCATTTTAGGGTTTGATCCCAAAAATTGGAGGAATAAAAATCTCGGGTGGACCACACTACAGGAAAACAATAGTGATTAGATATCCACCATTAAAATCCTCCTAAGGCCCACTGTACTGTTTATTTGACAACCAATCTGTTTATTAGGTAATATAGGCCCAGATGAAGGGAAAAAAACAAAGATCAGCTTAATACAAAACTTTTATTGCCCTCAAAAATTTTTTAATGGTCAACGTTCATCCGTTCCCTGTAATGTGGTCCACTTGAGATTGGGATATACCTAATTTTTGGTCTCATCCCCTAAAATGATCTAGAAATATATATGGACAGAATGGATGAATCACACACATCATGGTGGATCGCACGGAGCACCGACCACCAGCCATTGGATGGTGGCTGGGGGAGTAGCCAATCCTTTCCCCATCTAAGGTGAGTCTCATGGTATCAATGGTTTAGATCACCGAAGATTGGCCCCACTTGTAAAAGTGAAAGCCTGTCCAAATGGTAGCCCAGGGCTGTGTGGGGCCCACAGAGATGTCCGTGAAAAATCTACTCCGTCCACCTGTTTTGAAAAAACACAATAGGACAGGATTCTAAAAATCAGGTAGATTTAAAACACAGGTGGACCATACCACACTAAACAGTGGGGATTGAACGTCTGGGGAGACAGAAGTTTTGTATCAGGATGATATTTGTTCCTACAGTTTATCTGAGTGGTAATAACCCTTTGAACGGTTTGGATGGCATGTAAACATCATGCTCAGCTCTAGGAAGGTTTCAACCGTGGGTTTCATTGGTGTGGCCCACATGAGTTTTGTATCTGCCTGAGTTTTAGAATTCTGTTCTATTATAGTTTTTCAAAACAGATGGACGGAGTGGATTTGTCCCGTACATCTCCATGGTCCCCACATAAGGGTAGGAATTTTTCAGTTTCATTAGGGTTAGGGTTAGGGCTCATGGGAGACTAGAGCCAGGCGAGGGCCATCCTTGGCGAGGCTTGGACTCAAGTTAATTTAGCTAGACCTGGCCCGGCCCAACCCAAATTCATATGTAGTATGTACTCTTGCTTTAACCTACGAACTTTCAGTTCCTATCAACGGTCCAGCAATAATGCATGCATGTTTCATGTAGACCATTGGTCTGATTTCTATAGATGTTTTTATTTTTTGTCCATATGTGGTCCACTTGATTAATAGAGAGATTATGAACATTAGCATGCAAAAAATAGGGATTTGCATAATTTTCAAGCTGGCCTCGAGTGGTCCTAGACCCAACCAATTTTTCAGGTTTAGGTTAGGATCTGTTTGGCTAGACCCACGTTAGGCTCGGGACTTGGGCTTTGTGTCTGGTGGGTCAGATGTTTGGGGTAGTTGAGGGATTGTTTGATTATGTAGTAGTGCTGTAGTTCATAAGCATGCACTTAAATCCAAAGCGAGTAATCCTAATCCACGTCTGTTGTCAGGGAGAGCAGACATGGATGGGGAATCACCCCACATTTCCCTGGCTAGGAACCGAAAAGAGCTATAAGGAGCCACTGATGTATGGGTTTTATTCGCATCGTCCATCCATTTTACTATATCATTTCAGGATACAAAGCTAAAAAATGAGGAAGCTCCAAGACTTGAGTAGGCTACAAGTCACATAAAGGGTATTAAACACATCTTTGAAAATTTTGTGGGATCATCAAAGAAATTTTTAGATCAAGCTGGTATTTGTGTTTTCTTTTCGTCTAGGTCTTTGTGGCCTTACGAATAGGTTGGATGACAATTAACCATCATGATGGGGCTTAGAAACGTTTCAACGGCAGGTGTTGTTATCACCACTACTTCCTGTGGCGCGATCCACTTGAGCTGATCTACCTCATTTTTAGGCTTGTATACTAAAATGACATGGCAAAATGGATGAATGGTGTGGATAGATTGGTACCACCTTGCTAGCTAGTTATCTACATGGGCTCTAAGGGGTACCCATTATTGACCAGATCCTTCTCACAAGCGCTTGGATGTAAACTATATATTCTTGTGTCTTGGCTTCATCCCCGGGCCGCTATTGCTATAATGGCTGCTCGGCTTCCTTCCATTCAGCTACCCAAGCCCTTTGATTCTTCATTTTGTAGGGTCAAACCCCTCTATCAATGATGTGACCCCTTCTGGGCCGCTACCACTTCAAGCCATATCAATCTTAAGAAGATCATAGCCTACTCCCCAGTAGCCCGTATGAATATGGTGACTATTGGTATGTCTAGTCAGGCAGCAACCATTAGGTCACCTATTTTGAGTTATGGATGACCTATTTTGAGTTATGGATGTACAAGGCCAAAACATGTGTGCTGGAGGTGGGACCCATCAACCCATTAGCAATGGTCCTACTAGCAATGACCATGCTCTTGGAACTTGTTTCAGGCCATACAAGACATTTTTCAACTTGCACATGTACTTTTGGTTCTTCTATTACATGAAACCAGTTGGTTGTTGCTCCGTTTCGGAACCATTATGGGGTTAGGAGTAAAGCATCCCGAGGTTGGCGCATCTCGTTGGGTGTGGAGAAGCATTGGGAACCCCTATTTCTTTCTTCAGAGCAGTTTCTTTCATCGGTAATAACATGGTAATTGCCCCTGCTAGTACCGGAAGTGATAATAAAAGTGGGAATGCTGTCATTGGAACAGACTACACAAATAGGATGAGCACGCCAATGTCCATTTTGAGGATGCCGAGTTCGAAAACTGAATCTATATCGAGGAAAGGGAGGTAGACAATTAAGTCTCTAATGAGTTGCGGAATTGAGGAAGGCCCGAATGAATATCTTTTTTTTTTCTGTTCCGAACCGGTTGAACCTAAGGGATTATCAGATATGAGGGGAGGAGGGGATCTCTGTATGGCAGGTGTACTAAACTTATTGGCTTTAAAGGCTTCCCTTGACAGAAACCTTAGCGTTAAGGAGTTCCCCTAGTTCATCGAGGCAAGGTAAGCATGGGGTGAGCTTTGGTGATCCATCGTTCTTTCCCAATCTAATTAACAACCGATTCTCTAATTGAGGGGAAAGCCGCCCCAACGGCAAAAAGTCCATCAACAGTGTGAGCAGGGTGTTGTGACTAGTAGGAGCTTCGGAGCCAACTTCTACAAAAATATGGAATAGGCTAACAACCAGCCTTTCTAGTTCGATTAGGTTCAGTATGCCCTAGTGCAAGTGTGAGAATGAATCGATTACAGACCCCTAAAGATAAATCTCTTAGGGATAACTTACAAGACAAGGTCACATGAGTTTTATCCACACCATTTAAATAATTTACAGTTTCATTTTAGAATACAAGAATAAAAATGAGAAGGTTCAAAAGCTCAAGTGGACCACACAGTGGGGATTAAACACTTATTGTTGAAAAAAAATTGAGGCCACGAAAGTTTTGGATCAAGTCGATATTTTTGTTTTCCCTTCATCAAAGGTGTTGTTTGGTAAATAGAAAAATAAAATCTGAAAATTAATTAGGGCATTAAAAATTTAAAGTGCTAAATCTTAGTACTTATAAATACTAAAAAAGTTGTTTGGTAATTTGTTTGAAAAAAGTCTTAATATCTAAAATTAAGCATTTTTTTTTTCAGAAAAATATATTTAGTAAATACAATTCATAAATGTCTAAAAGTTGTCAATTTGTCACATTCATCCCTATTATCTCAATTTTTATCTTCCGTAGAGTATGAAACTGTCACGTCCAAAAAATCAACACCCGAGTACAGAGATTTTGATCCCGAGTTCCTAGATATGAATCTAGCGAAAATGCACGTGTGTAAGTTCCTACATGCCTGCACAGTTCGGTTAACATTCACCCATGATTAATAATCAAAGTAGTTTTAGACCAACGACATTAAAAGTTAAAATAAAGATAATTGAACCCATAAATATACAACTAATATTCAAAATGTACAATTCTAAAAGTGGTACCTACCCAAATAAGGATTATACAAGCCATAATATACATACCAAAAATGATTAAAGTGTAAAGTTTTCAAAATTTGCCTAATCCTCAAAACATAACGGCGGTGGTGTAAGCCGACCTAAGCCTACTCATTTGAGGTCTTGATAGCACTTGCATTAATAATATCGTCTGGTTGGTGTTTTAAAACACCATCCTAGGTGAGAGTGAGTAAATAACTCAGTGGTTCCATTAGTTTTAAATTACACATGTTATCGACTCAATCAGCGCAGGTAATGAATGATAAACAAGAAATCAAATACTTCCAAAATACTCTTGTTAAATGCACGAATGATATTATGAAATAATGTATGTACCTCACAATTCAACACTTCCTCACATGCGACTTCAATGCCTATATCGCAAATACCAACACTTCATCATCACACGATTCTAACGCCAAATCGCAACATCCTATTCTAGCGCAATGCAATTGATATGTATGATTAGTTGAGTTATTATTAATTATATCTCACAC
The DNA here is from genome assembly GCA_021015155.1 of Magnolia officinalis. Taxonomy (NCBI): domain Eukaryota; kingdom Viridiplantae; phylum Streptophyta; class Magnoliopsida; order Magnoliales; family Magnoliaceae; genus Magnolia; species Magnolia officinalis. Next base: position 46,407 of record JAJHSJ010002187.1, read on the forward strand.
AACAAATTGGTGAAGCTAGGATATCAACCTTATATCACGAGTCCTTATCCAGATCACGTGACTCATTGCGGCATGTAACAGCTCCTCACCAGTGTCCCTTGATTCAAATTTAGGTATCACTCATTATATCTCACAAATCAACAATTATAAAAGTACGACCTGATACCTAAAGGTATGATGATCGACCCGAGATTGGTCATCACCCAAACATTGAGTATAATCACTCAGTTAAGAGGTGTGGGCTTATCACATAAAAACTAAATAAACACAAGGGAAAGGGCTTGTCACCCGATTCTATTCACGCATGGATCGTTCGAACGGTACTCTGACATAAAATCATCGACTGGATATTTGATGGTGGTCATTCGAACAATAATCTTTCACCTTCATAACTGTTCATTGGTCACTATAGGGAGGCTCGTTACCCCAACATAGGTTGACGACTCGCATACGGTATCCTATACCACCATGCCCGGCTCATAAGTCTTTGTGAGATAGTAACACTAATGGTTATGAATTGACTTATCCACGGGAATGAGGTATCCTATATTCAATTTGGTCGTATCATATATGGTGAACATAAATTATCAGTCAGCCGTTAGACTATTTTGATTAACCTGGGAGAACCCCGGCTCAATCGGCATTGGGTGCAAGCATCCGCCCAGCTACTATTGATCGTTAGTATTCAACTCGAGTCGATCGAACAAGCCTAGGATGATTGACATAACTTGGGTCACTCCTTGGTTCGGTCGATTTATTGACTAACCCAACATCATAAGCAATTCTAAACATCGCTAAGGGCTAATAATTCATTAGGCAATCATAACGAGATTTCAAATGAAGCATAAATTTAACAACACAATCACTTAAGCATGTCATCGAACATGTGGGCATGAATAACATAACACCATCATTTAGGCATTTCATCGAACATATAAGCATCAATAAAATAACACAATCACTTAGACATTTCATCGAACATATGAGCATCAATAATACAATGCAATCACTTAGAAATTTCATCAAACATGTGAGCATCAATAAACATGTAATAGCATGATTTACAATTAAAATCGAAATATAGACATGTTATCATACATCGATCCATTCACAATAAGTAATCATTAACTCAGACCTTCAAGGGTCGATAAACGGTAACATATGAATAATGGTCTGCAGCTTAGGCAATTATAATTAGATTTCAAATTAAGCATAAATTTAACAACACAATCACTTAAGCATGTCATCGAACATGTGAGCATGAATAACACAACACCATTACTTAAGCATTTCATCGAACATATAAGCATCAATAAAACAATGAGATTTGAAATGAAGCATAAATTTAACAACACAATCACTTAAGCATGTTATCAAACATGTGAGCATGAATAACACAACACCATTACTTAGGCATTTCATTGAACATATAAGCATCAATAAAATAACACAATCACTTAGGCATTTTATTGAACATGTGAGCATCAATAATACAACGCAATCACTTAGGCATTTCATCGAACATTTGAGTATCAATAAACACGTAATAACATTATTTGCAATTAAAATCGAAATATAGATATGTTATCATGTATCGAGCCATTCACAACAAGTAATCATTAACTGAGACTTTCAAGGGTCGATAAACGATAACTTATGAATAATGGTCCGCACCTTAGAGGGTTTCATGCGACCTCATTGCGCTTAGAATTAGGGCTTGTAGTTAAACCACCAGTACCTAATCAAATGCTAAAGCCATTATGAGATTCATATGGTTTAATCTAAAAGACTTTGATTAAGAAGAATGGTCCAAACCTTACCTTCTATTGTCGACAAAAGGGGTGAGACGAAGGATCCGGAAGTTGTCACGACTTTGATTGAAGGGGAGAAGGTAAGAGGGTACACCAATTCTCTCAATCCACCACCTTCACTCACTCTCTTTCTCTTTCTTTTTCTTTTTCTCTTAAGGTATGAAATTCGTATGGGAGTAAGGGATGCCCTTAAAGTCTCTTTTTATACACCAGAAATGGTGCAAATATGCCTAAGGGCTAGATATTCATTATACTAACCAGATGGGAGGGTGTTTTCAATTATCGGGATTCATTAGAGGGTGTATGAGTTGATATACACCATAAGATAGTTGGCCCTAATGATGATCTATGCATGGATACGATTAACCTGCCATTTGGATACGTCAATCGACGAGTATGATTAGAAATCAGATCGATGGTCACCGATCATTGATCGGGGCCACGACCATAGGGATGGGTGCAAGGTATTAAGTTAGATAAGTACCCTAAATTTGGTCACGATCTAACGGTCTGAAGTTGAGTGATTCGAAATGCAACTTCGACTCGATTTTTCATGATGGACATCGAGCCCACTAAGACAAACATCTTTCTATAGTCTCGGGTTTAGTGACCCACTGACTAGCAGTATAGAACTTATTCGAATAATCAAGGCATTTCTGGAATGAATTGGGTAGCGAGATTTCTTATACGTGATGAGTATGATTTAGATTAACTAAGTTCATAGTGTGGCCTATTCGCAATTAGTAAAATAACGATCTGATTATAATCACCCTAAACCGTTGGGTCTTAGGCTAAAAAAGTAATTGGGTTAATTTAATTTGTTAATTAAGATCTAACCCCTAATTGTCTTGGCTTTAGGTACGTTTTTACTTAATTATGTTGGTCTTGATTAGTCAGTGATACGTCAGTTGGATTTGATGCCCTAAATGAATAAATCATGAGGCTAGACTCAAGATTTAAGTAATCGGGCGAATTCGTTAACTTCCTACGATTAATTAATCATATATTTGTTGTTCTTTACTAATAACACCCGTGTATAAGCTAACATCGAGTGTTAATGACCAATAAGTGACAACATAAGCTAATTATAATGAAATTTTTTTGAGAATTTTTAAAATCCAAATAGCAAAAAGTCCGAGACATTATAAAGACAGAACTTGTTCTTGTCATACCACCAAATTTGGCATATCTACCAAACATAATCTTTCGATTGGTGAACCATATATTATATTCTTTTTAATAGGATGATCATAACCTATTTACTGATGTACTTGAATTAGACAATTAAACATCTCATATTTAATTGATAAAGGCTTATTTGAACATTAAGATTATTCAATATTTGTTTATTTATTAATATTATTTTTGCATGGTCCATTTATAATAGGCCCTATGTTGATAGTGTTGTTAATCATGAAATCAATGGGCTCATCGGCAAGAATAAAAATGCGAGATATGACCCAAAATCAGGTGGGATATCATATAACTCCCCTTGCCAAGACATGACTCACAACTCATGATAATGTGGCATATTAGTAAATATTAGGCCATTCATCTCAAGGGTCCCACACACAATATACTTTTGGTCAGATGACCTTAAAATAAGCTTTAGTTTAAAAAAATGTATTATTGTCGAGCGTTTCCCTCATGTGGTTTCGACATGAATTTCCCATTTTAATCTCATTTGTTGGATGAATTAATGTTCGTAGGAGAGTGTTTGCACACTAGTGCGCATGAGACCAATACTCTCTCTCTCTACACACACTTGCCTAATAAGTGTGCCATGCATGCCATCAAATTTTTATCATCTATTGTTCAACAATTGCCATGTTAGGCAACCACAACTACTCCATCGATGGCATTCAATCACCACTTTTCCTATGTCACCTAAGATTTGGATCAACTTTTTTTTTTTTTTGGTTGATGCTCCAAATATGCTTGCTAAATGGATGGATGGTATAGATAAAATACATACATCATGGTGGCGCTCACATACCACCATCATGTACAATCCATATAACCTATACACGTGTATACCATCCCTTTGATCGCATAAAAAAAATAAAATAGAAATGGCTCACCTAGAAGTCCAGGTGAAATCTGTGCCTTCCTACCATTTTACTAGCTTATTTTAGGGCATGAGCTAAAAAACGAGTCAATCCAAATCTCAAGTGGACCACACCATACATTAAGAACTTCCTAGGACCACAAGTTTTCGAATCAAATTGATATTTGTGTTTCCCCTTCATCCATATTTATGTGACCTACTCAAAAGGTTGAATTGGGAAATAAACAATACAATGGGCCCCGTAAGATTTTAATGATGGGTGTTTAATCACCACTTTTCCTGCATCATGGTTCACTTGTGATTTGGATTGGCCTCTATTTTGGTCCGTGTCCTCAAATAAGCTGAAAAAACTGAATAAACAGCGTGGAGAAACACAAACATTGTGGTCGGCCCACATAATACTATCATATACAATTTATGTAAGGTTGTATGTCATCCCCTCGTATGCTGAGGATTGTAAATGTGTCTTAAGAGTTAAGCCATCCAAAAAAATAAAATAAAATGATATAACCTATGAGAAATCCAAGAGAATTTTCCAGCTTATATTTAGGGCATGAGCTGAAAATTGAGTTAAATCCAAATCTCAAGTGAACCACGCCACAAATACCGTAGTAATTGAACACTCCAGGCTATAAACTTTTACACTCGAGGTTAAAAACTTTTGGAGCCACATAAGTTTTGTATGAAGTTGATATTCGTGTTTCCTCTTCATCGACGTCTGTATTACCTAATCAGTAATCACTTTTCCTGTGGTGTGGTCCACATGATATTTGAATCTACCTTATATTCGAGCTCATGCCCTAAAGTAATTATTCAAAATGGATGGATGGCATTTGCCAGTACACATCAGGTGGCTCCTCCGAGCTTTGTCAGCTCATGTAGCCATTTGTATAGTGAGTAATGAACTATGTGAGGCTCACTGTGATTTATTTTTCATTATCCACATCGTCCATCTTTTATCCAGCTTATTTTAGGCATAAGCTCAAAATTAAATTATATCCATAGTCCACACCATAGAAAATGTGGAGATAATGTCACCGTTGAAATCTTCCTAAGGCTACATTAATGTTTATTTATCATCCAACCTGTTCATAAGGTTACATAGACACATGGATGAAGGAAAAACATAAATATCAGCTTGATCTAAAACTTGTGTGGCCCACGAGAAGTTTTTAACGGTAGGCGTTCAACTCCCACTGTTTCTTGTGGTGTGGTCCAATTCATTTGGATATGGTTCAATTTTTGTATCATGCTCTGAAATGATCTGAAGAAACGGATGGACGGTGTGGATAAAACACATACATCACGGTGGGCCCCACAAAGTTTACTCACCATGCTGTACAATCCGCATCCACCACACTCTTCAAGAATTCAAATGAACGGCTCTGTTCATGGAAAACCTAAAGCTTCGATGCTCCTCCATTTCCGTCGCCCAAAACCCCTTCTCTGCCATCCAAAGTCCATAAATTCCATCTCTGTCCTTCCTCTCTTCATCTCAAAACCCTATCTCTCCCCTCCACGAACGGCCGAAAACGACTCTTCCTCCTCCGTCCGACCCTTCAAAATCTCCACTTCCAATAGAATCCCCACCGTCGGTCTCTTCCGAACCCTAACATCCTTCTCCAACTCCCCACAGCTCGCTCTCGATCCCCCCTTAGTTGCTTCGTCATCTTCTAGGGTTTTTCAACTTGAGAAATGTCTTGCATTGGCGGGAAAAGGGCGGTTGAAGGAATTGCGGCGTGTTTTGAAGCAGATTCTCAACGAAGAAGGTTTTTTCTTCTCTCTATCTCTTTCCTAATTTATTTCATAAAAAAAAAATCAATACGAATATTTGTATTGGTGAATTAATTCAAGGGATTTTTGCCACAAAATTCCTCACCCGGGCAGTGCTTTCAGAGAGTTGGAAATGACTAAATTACCCTCTGTTTTTTTTTTTTCTTTGGACGTGGTGAATTTGATAATTATGGGGTCCAGGTGGTATATATATGACATCCAACCCTTCAAACAGATGCACTCAACCATGATGATCAGATGAACCCAATATGTGGCTGATGCAGTCAGAAGATGGGCCACACTGTGAAAAATAATGTAAGCCACCCAAAAATCCATTTTTTTTGTGTGGCCCATCTGATTATTTGATCAATAAGACTTTTTGGTTAGTCTAGTCATCATTCTGTGTTGCACATTATGGACGGTTTGGATGTGATGTGCATGGGTCGTGGGCCCCACTTTTCTTGATTCCCAAATTTTAAAGAAGAAAGATAGGCGAGGCATTTTGGTGAATTTCTCCCCTCGAAAAGCACCGCACAGAAATTTTGATTATGGGACACATTATTTTTTAAAGTTAGAATTACTAAGGAATTATACAGGAGAATCGTGTTATTCAAATTGGCTGTGTGAAACAGCGGTCCATTATTTGGACCGTTCATTGGCTGGGGCTCACCTTGGATTGGCCATGGGAGGAAAAGAATCTCAGTCTGATCGGTTCTGTTAATTGGGTTGTAGAAAATAATTTGCCAATGGTTGGCATTGAATGATTTTCCAATCAGATGGGTAAGTATGCTAAGAGCCTAACCAACGCACCAAAAGCCCCAGGACTGATGGAACATGCCTAGCAAGGCCCATTAAACCATTGGGATCGTAAATCGTAACATACCACCATCTTCCCTACTGATGTCTGCAGCGGCCCACTCTGTGGTGGCACTCACTCTGGCTGTTTTCTAAGTAGCCTTTTCCACTTGGAGAGGGCATTGCAGCTGCACTCTAGTTGTCCAAGTAGCCCTTTCCATATCGTGGCAGCGGCTTTCGCTCCGGTCTAACTTGCCCTTTCCATAGGCCACCGTTTCTGTGACTCGAGCATAGGACATGATGTTGGCCTTGATACCGATTGTTAAGAACCTAACCGGCACACACACAAAATCCCCAGATGGAATATGTCATGCTAGGCCCTTTAAACCATTGGGATTGTAACATTGTATTTTCAAATCCATGTGATTTGAGGATGGTGTTCCTTCCATGGTGGGATGCATCGGATGAGTGGTTTGGTTTGTGAGAAATTGCACCACTTGTCCAATTTAAGTTCAGCATACTGCCCTTCTGTTAGACACTGATCCAGATCAAGACACTTTTTGTTTTTTCCTTATCTGTATCTTATGCTTTTATGTAAATTATGTATCTTTGAATTACTTCGTATAACTTAGTGGACGTGTTAGATTTTTTTTTTTTTTTTTTAAAGGACCAAACCTTAGTGGACATGTTAGCTTCTTGGGTCTCCAATCATTGTTTGAGACCACATCTTTTCATGTTCAGGTTGTGTGTGGCTCATTGATATGGCCTTTAATGTCAACCTTCTATTTTAAAAATTGGGTGGCATTTCCGATACTATGCTAGGATTTTAATATGCTAGCTACCATCTTGCCCATTATCTGTGTTATCATGATGATAAATTGAAAGGTCACACTGCTGTCATCCATTTTGATTGATTTCTTTCCGTTTGTTCCAGGATCTAGTTCGGCACCTTATCTCTGTGAAATATTATGGAATAATTTTAGAGAAAGGGAGTCTAGCAGTCTGGTATGGGACATGTTGGCGAACGTATATTCCAGATCCGAAATGGTCCATGACGCTCTTTATGTTCTTGGTAAGATGAATGATCTGAACCTTCGACCTTCCATATCAACTTACAACAGGCTGATGTACAACTTGAGGTATACGGACATGATGTTGAATTTGTATGGCGAGATTGTAGCGAGCAGGACTTCTCATGATGTGTACACATATAGCATCCTTATCGATGGCCTGTGCAAGCAGCACAGATTGCAAGATGCAGTAGCATCTTTTCAAGGGATGAAAGGAAAAATCTTTCAAAAGAAAAAAAAAAAGGGATGAAAGGAAAAGGAGTTAGGCCTTGCATTGTCATTTTCAATACTCTCATGTCGGGCTTCTGCAATATGGGGTTTGTCAATGTCGCTATGTCATTTCTCTCTATGATCCTTAAGTACGGGTTGTTTCCTGATAGCTACAGTTACAACACTCTTATTCATGGACTCTGTCTAGCTGGTTCTGTTGAGGGAGCTCTGGAGTTCTGTGAGGACATGGAGAGGAATGGTGTTGCACCTGATGTGGTCACATATAACATCATACTCAATGGTTTTCGCATTTCGGGGATGATGTCCGAGGCTTGGAAGGTCATTCGGAGGATGTTATTAAAAGGGTTGCGCCCAAATCTTATTACATATACAATACTGATTGGTGGGCATTGTCAGAGAGGTAATATCGAGGAGGGAATGCAGATACGGGAGGAAATGCTTTCACAGGGCTACCAGTTGAATATCATAACATACAGTGTGCTGATGAGTGGTCTGTGCAAAAGAGGACAAGTTGATGAAGCAATGCAACTGTTCGATGAAATGGAAGCTATGGGCGTGGATCCAGATCTTGTAGCGTATTGCATCCTCATTCATGGCTACTGCAAGAAAGGAGAAATAGAGAAGGCAATTCATGTTTGCAAGGCTATGTGCTCGAAGAAAATAATGACCAATTTATTTGCACATGGTGCGATTCTTTTGGGTCTGTGCAAGAAAGGGATGGTATGGAAAGCGAGGGAATATCTGGATAACCTGGCCAATGGTGGTTTTGTGGTGGGCATTGTTTCGTATAACATACTGATTAATGGATATGTGAAAATGGGTGATGTTCGTGGGGCCTTTGGATTATATGAACAGCTAATAAAAGCCGGAGTGACCCCAACTATTGTCACTTATAACTCCCTTATTTATGGGTTATGCAAGAGTAAGAAACTAGCTGAGGCAAAAGACTTGCTGCAAACCCTTTTGATTCATGGTTTGGTCCCTAACACTGTTACTTATACTACATTAATGGATGCTTATTGCAGAGAGGGAGACATTGATGCAATGGTACGATTGCTTGATGAAATGGAGATGAAAGCCATCTCACCAAACGTCGTTACTTACAGCATTGTTATAAAAGGGCTTTGTAAACATAGGATGCTACAAAAATCTGTCAAAGTTCTCGAGGATATGTATACGAAGGGTATCATTCCAGATCAGATTGCATATAATACTCTCATCCAGGGTTTTTGTGAAGAACAGAACATGGGAATGGCTTTTTCTTTACACGATGAAATGTTACAACACAATCTTGAGCCCAGTCCTGTTACGTACAACATGCTCATTAATGGCCTTTGCCTGAATGGCAACCTAAAAGGCGCAGAGAGATTTCTGGATCTTCTCCTGGAGAAGGGTATTACATTGACGAAAATTGCTTACAACACGCTAATCAAGGCACAATGTGCAAAGGGTGATGTAAGAAAAGCGGTTGTACTCTTTGATAAAATGGCAAAGATGGGTTTTGAAATGTCAATCGGAGACTTCAGTGCGGTAATTAATAGATTGTGCAAAAGACGTCTAGTAAATGATGCGAAGATTTTCTTCAATATGATGCTACAGGCTGGCATTTCTCCAGATCAGGAAATTTATTCTGTGATGCTTGTTGCTTTCAACAGAGAAGGCAATCTCAGTTCAGTGTCTGAAATGCATGCTAAGATGATAAAAAATGGTTTATTTCCCAGTTAGGTAGACTTTCAATGCCCATGGGTCATGACTCATTTTGAGGAAGTTGATGGTGGGTGTATGTTTTGGTAAACCCAAGGCAAAACGGAGGCCAAATACTTTCGGAGCTGTGGAGTGAACACATCAATTTCATCATTGTTTTTGTACAAGGTACTACACAAGAATGGGTGTCATTTTCCTTTCATGTACTTCTATCCAGTAGGGCTGCAGCTCAATCCAAGTTCATGTCGGGTTGTCGAGGTCCTTAGGTTGGGTTCGGGTTGGATAATGCCAACCCAATTTAAAATCAAGTTGGCTTTGGGTTGAGCATATTCGTGTTGGGTTAGGTCAGGTGAGGAATAATCACATGTATTTGGGTTGGGTCGGGTCAAGTATAGAGGAATAGGGTTGCAACTAGGTTTCAGGTCAACCTGAACACATCGAACCTAACCCAAATTCGGGTTGGGTTGGTTTGGGTTGTCAAGGTCCTCAGGTCGTGTTAGGGTTGGAAAACTCGAACCAGATATGATATCAGGTTGGGTTCGGGTTGAGCAAGTTCGGTGTGGTTGGGAATAATTGCATGTATTTGGGTTGTGTCAGTCAGGTCAGGTCAGGTTGGGTCCATCTCAGGTTGAGCATAGAGCAATTCGATCTGGGTTTGGATTGGGCACCTTGGACCGGAATTTGGGTTGGGTCAGGCTGTAGGTTGTGTCCTCTTGAGCTAGGGACAGGCTTCATTTGACCCTAAACTCGACCCAACCTGCCCAAGTTGCACCCCTATAGAGGAATTCAGGTTGGGTTCGGATTGGGCACCTTGGGTTGGAATACAGGTTAGGTTGGGTCTTCTAGGGTCAGGTCGGGCTGGGACCTGGGTTGACCCTCAACCTGACCCAACCTGCTGGAGTTGCTCCCCAACCATCTAGCACTAGATTGTATATTGAACTTGGATATTGATTTCTTATATTCAGAGTTCAAAAACTCAGGCTCGTCTCATGATACATTTTTCAAATTTTGGACTCAATTTGGCCAAACCAACAGAGAACCCTCTGATGTAGTAATCAATTGACTCAGTCCAGACTCAGTCATCCTTATTAATAATATCAGAGTTTTGGTTTCGATTTTTGAGTCATGCCTAACCAAGCTGAATGATTCCATTTGTGGGCTAATCCATGAGTTAGGTCATTTTTTAATGGTATGGCCATTAAGCTGTTGCGACCGCATAAAGCGTAATGCTGGCCACCGTTACCCTTACGTAACGGCTGGCCGTTATGTAACTGTTTTTTGCATTCCTTGATTGATATCCTGAATTACTGACCCATAGGCCAGTTTGGAGTCCATGCCAAACAAAGGAAAAGCAAAAGCGTGTTCCTTTGATGTGATGATTTGCATTGTTTAGATAGCAAAGAAAAGAGTGGATTCTACCAAGCAATCATTACATTGTTCCATACTTTAGATTCTTGGCGATTCTTGGCAAAAGAAACGACAGTGATATTGTGAGAGTACATGAGATTTCTGTTTGCTATGCAAAGAACTCAAAATGGGAATCCATGTTTCAACAGTTCTCATGGAAATCATCATTAGATGATAATTGTTTTCTCTTTTGTTTTTGCCCCCCTTCTTTTGCCTCAGATCCCATGTATCCTAATGTGCTCTTATGCCCCTTATATGCATAGGGAACATGAATGATTTATTATTATTATTATTATTATTATTATTATTATTTAAATCATGCAAATACTATATTACTTGTGAAAATTTTGAAATATTCACTGTTGTTCGAAATCATGTAGGGGATGAGTTTTAGAAATGGTGCAGAAGCGGATCAATGTGCTCAAGTTCTGTGATATGCTGTCATTTCGCAAAAGGATCACCGCCAAATTCTCAGGGCTCAGGTATGAATACTATTTTTAATGAAGTTTTGAAATTGTACTTAGGTTGGAGTTTGAGATTGCATGAAACTTAGTTTAGGACTAGCATTACCTGGACCTTTTTGCATTCTAGGTTTTTGCCTTGCTGACACTTGGATACTTTTAGAAACGACACAACGCTTCAACATTTGTACGGACAATGTGTCTTAGTGATGCAATTGAGAAGTGCCACACGTTGCACACTTTAAGTAGGTATCCAAGCATATTCTTTGCAGAGCTTTCCATTATTTTTTAAAAAAAATGTTTTATTTATTTATTTTTATTTTATTTGTCAATCCGAATATCTCTTGCTTCTAGGCCCTGGCCCTCAGGCTTTCAAGGAAGCGTCCCAACGCCTAGATTTTTGGAATTTGACCTGTCAGACACTTTAGAACACTTCAGATACGTGGCCCCATGCTGCATCTCCAGGTAACTTGGACTTGGAATCAAGTATTTGAGTATCATAAAGCTGATGCGGAGCCTTTCATTCAAGCATAGAGTTTCTGATTGTGGTGTCTGAGTCATTTGAGTCTCGTTGGCTTTTGTGACATGGGATCCACTTCTTTTGCCTTCTTTAACAACTGACTGACACTGGCCACATTATTTTTATTTTTATTTTATTTATTTATCTATCTTTTTTCTGATCAAAGCAGCTCAATTGTGCAAGTCTTTTGAGTGCTCAATCAGGTCTTTAAAACCTGAATTTAATTTGTTCAAATGCTCAGTTGTATAAAGCCTAGTTACAATTCTACGCGGGAGCTAGTAGTTATACCCACTTTGATGGCTAAATACGTCCATCCTTTATTATACTTCGAAGTTGTACTCATAGTTAACCATATGCCATTTTATATTGCATATTTTTTCAAAATACGTGTTAAAATCCTTCACAATATAACAAGGCGTGTCTTTCAGAATCCCGACAAAAAATGCAAATATTTTTTTAATTCTGATTGGAAAAAAATTAAAATAACGGGAAAGTGTTTAAAACAGGGGGGAAAATTCCAGTTACTTAAAAAAAAAAAAAAAAAAAAAAGCAGCTACCAGCATTAATTTAACTCTTATGAAGCTGTCAAGATAACCTGTTTGAACACTCCCTCCCCTCTAAAGTCCGGAACTTTTGAGGTCGACTGTAACTCTTCCCATGAGCAAGAGGAGAATACAAAGATCTTGTTCCGTAGAAGTTTTTCTTTTTGGTCTGTTTTGTCTTTGTCATGACTAGCATCCAGCGTATGTTGTCACCCACTGGGGCCCACATGCTGAGATGGTCCAATGGTTTGAACTGTCCCTAATCTTGCTATCACCATAAATAATCTAGTGTCCAGAAATGATGCTTCAGTGATAGATCCTAACCTTTGGTATCTAGAGTTGAATTGCAGCCATTTAAATATCCTTTTCATTGATCTAAACTCATCTACCAATATTAATTGTCAGAATCATCATCTGTTCATCTGCAGATAATATTATCTCTATTCATGGTAGGCAATTTGGGATTAATCGTCCACGTATAATACTCTCTTTTCATGGTGGGCAATCTGGGACTAGACCTGTGTGACCTCAATGTTTGTAGACAGGGAGAACTGTCCAATGCTGTGAAACTCAAAACATTGTCTTCTGAAGTTGATTTTTTGCATTATGAAACTCAAAAACTTCAAGTTAATGCTCTTGAAGCTTAACTACAGTTGCAGTCAGGTACTTGGTTTTCATGGTGCCGCCCGTTTATTGTTGAATCAAGATGGGTCATTCTTTTACAATAGGTCACTTGTAATGGATCAAATGCAAACTGAACTGAACTTGGGCTTCTTGCAGATGGCTGTATCTTTAGATTGTCATGTTTTACATTTGAGCTGATGCCTTACATCAGTCCTATAATTCCTCAAAAATGGATTGAAAAAAGAAGGAAATTCCCATGAACGCATGACTTTACTCAAAATTAGTCTTCTAGTTTCTGGATTTAACTTGGAGCAGTGAGCATAGGGTTGGGAACAGGTCGGGCTGCCTGGCCTTGGCATAGCAGCCCAACCTGTACTGTCAGGGCTTGGGTCCCTAAAGGGCCGGGCTTGGGCTTGACATCTAGGCCTGGTGTTCCAGCAGGGTCAGGCTAGAGCCAATGATGAATGACCTGGTCCATATTCAAGTCGGTTAGTGTTATTCAAAAGGATGGATGATTTGAAGGCACTTATGAGGGTCCCATTCAACTTTCATGTGTAGTTTAAAGGCACTTTTTTGGATCTGGGATCATGTTTCTATCAATCAGAACCATTAATATGATAGTACTCACTGTGGATGGAGGGGATAAAACAATTTCTTAGTGTCAAACTAATTTTCAAACCTTTGATCATGTCACTAGTTTCCTTAAAAGGCCAGCCTTTGTCCAACCTGGACTTGTAGGGCCAGGGCCTGGACTGAGGCCTTTCTAGCCCGATTAGGGCTGGGGCTGAGCTAGGGCCAGGGCTTAGGGGACTAGGGCCATGCCAGGGCCAACCCCAATCTGGCCCTAGCCGGCCCATGCTAGTTGCGACTCCTAAAGGGTGGTAATGGGCTGGCAGGCACATGTGGCCGATCGATTTTGGGCCAGGCCCGGGTTTGAGCTCTTTTATGGACCCAGCCTGGCTTGGTCCAACTTCATGTGTTCATTTATTCTATTCTGCATATATGCCATCCCAATGGTCAGTTAGGCAACCCATAATTCTTGCATGTAGGCCTAGGTTTACATTTTTCTAAGTGTCATTTGATTGTGCATGTGCGACCCACCTGATCAAGGGATGGATTAGGAACATTCACCATAGAAAGAAGGATTTGGTCAATTATCTCGGCTGTTCCAAGAATGACCTTCTGCTGCAATCGCATTTCTGATGCTTCTGTCGTCGTATTCATACATTGGCTGTTTACAGCAACAATCATACTTGTTTGGTGATCTTGAAGATAATCCAATTCTCTCTTTAATATTTTTTGCAGAGAACATTTCCTATGTGTGCTTTGTGCACCATGAAAACTGGCGATGGTCTCCACGCTCTTCACTGCGGAATGCTCTCACACCCTTCTGTTTCCACTGCGCTGCACCGAACTTGAATCATGGAACCAGATATGTGCAGTTTGCGGAGCAAAGTGGAAGGAAATCCCTTTCCAAGGCCCCTTGTTGGACCTCGACCATGGAAGAGCGAGGATCAACTAGAATGATTGGGCCCAAGATGACAATCAGACACTGTATTGCATTGACAGGTGCCAACCGGCAGATCGCAATCATCTCTCTTCCACACTTTTGTGCTGGATCCTCACCCCCAAAACCAGAAGAGCTCTCCAGCCGTGGAGATCGACAACAGCCAGACTAGAACGGTAGAAACATAAATTACATAGAATTCTCTTGGCCGTCCCACAGTTCACCTCCCAAGAACTTCATGAGCCATCTCAGAGCACCATTCACAGCACCGACGCAGAATTTCGCCTGTTGACCTCATCATAGTGCTCAACGCCAGCAGCATCACAGCAGGTATGAAGCTTGCATTGCTGAAACAAGCAATGGGGTTTATGATCCAGAACCTCAGCCCCTCCATCTGTCTCTCGTGATCATCTTCTCACCGAATGCTTATCGCTCCATCACCGACAACACCCATTGCTCAGCAGGCAAGGAAAAGACAAGATAGACTTTTGTCCTGGTTTGCTAGGAATCTACTCCTTACAAAGACACCAAGGAGCCACTAACTTTCAAAAGGAACCAGATACAATGGCTAAAGCTGCACTTAATCCTATTGGAGCCTGATGAATGGACGGGCCTGATCTCTCAGAACTTGGTGAATTTCAGTGAGCCCATCTAATGCAAGGCTGATATCTCCCACAAATGCCAACGTGGCATGCGTATTAGAACAGCAAGTGAGTATAGCAAACCTCACAAAAACAAATCTGAATTTTTCATGACATTCTCATAAATTAGGTCATCAGATCCTGACCACACCTTTACATCCCAAACTCTCTAAAAATGCTTGCATCTGGATGATCCTGAGTAAACTCTTTGGAGCTCACTGTGATTATGTGTCTTATCCATGCCATCCATCTGTTTTTTTCCATCTCATTTTAGGGCATGAGCCCA
>JAJHSJ010001510.1:0-69380 GCA_021015155.1 Magnolia officinalis
TTTTTGAAGCAAGCTGATATTTGTTTCTTCCCTGCACCCAGGTCTCTGTGACCTTATCAACAGGATGGACGGCAAATAAACGTTACAGTGGGCCCCACCTGGGACCCACGGTGATGTATGTGTTGTTTTCCCACCGTCCAGACGGACGGTGGGAGCCTACCTTGATGCATGTGTTGTAACCCACCGTCCAGTGGACGGTGGGGCCCCTGTGCATGTGTGTACGCGTGTGTGGGTGGGTGCATGTGTGTGTGTGTGAGTGTGTGACGTGTGTGTGTATGTGTGTACTATATATATATATATATATATATATATATAATTATATATATATATATATATAGATATATGTATGTATGTGTATATATATATGTATATATATATATTATATCATATATAATATTGTATATATATATTATATATAAATTATATGTTATATTATTTATATTATAAGGGATGGTGGGCCTTCATGTGGGCCCCACCATAATACTTGGGTTGCATCCCAACAGTCCACCATTTGGCAAGCTTGTATTAAGGCTTGGGGCCAAAAATAAGATAGATCTAGTCATCATGTGTACCACACTGTGTAGTGACGATTAAACGTCCACCATAAGACCCTTGGGCCACCAAGTTCTTGGTGACCCTATAAACAGATTGTATGAGAAATAAATGTTATGGTGGGCCCTAGGAATTTTAATGGTGGAATTCTTTATCACTACTTACATTGGTGCAACCCATTGATGTGGCCCATTTGATATGTATACGGCCCACTTGGTACATATAAGGCCCATGTTGTGAGGCCCATCTTGAGGTATTTGTGCCCGTTGTCGAGGCCCACTTTGAATATATGAGACCCATGTTACAGGCCCATTGCGATGTATTCAAGCCCTTGGGTGATAGCCTATTGCAATGTACTTGAGGCACATAGTACGATCCAATTGGTGTGGCCCACTTGATTACGTAAGGCCCATGTGATATGGCCCATTTGATGATTTTAAGGCCCAATGGGAGGTACCTAAGGTCCATTGCAATGTGTGATCCTTCCAGGGTTATATAATGATATTTATAGCGAGTCGTGCCTTAGGAGCAATGGTGGTTTGACGCCCACATTGTAGGTACATGTTGGTTAAATGTCCGCATTGTAACTCTCCTTAGACTCACCGTCGGGCCCACACTAGTTGTGTGTAGGCCATCTAGGTCCATCTGTATCGTAAGGATAGTCCATTACTTTATAACATGCTTAGTATAGCTCCATGATTCATACCCATACGCATCATCTGTATGCTTGATGTGAGAGATGTTTGATCATAGCATAAGCCGTTGGGCTGAGACATTTACGGGACTCCTTATGAGACGGAGTGCCCCACATGATCGCGTGGTACGCGTGAGATTGCTGCATGACTGTACGGTGTGCATCATGCATCTCGCATATGTGTGACTTGATCACTGCACGCCCTAGCGACATCAGGGCCGTGGCTCCACAGGCACATGCGTGGATAGCCGTATCGGATACCGGAATACTTTGTTCTAGCACTGTGGGCACTTAGGATGTCCTTGGGTGAGAGTCCCAGAACCTTTTTGGTACCAGGAGATGCTCCAACGTCTAGACCGAGTGGATACACGAGCGCCCGAGTGCCAAATACCGGTAGGCCGCGTCTCCCACTGTGGTCGTGGTCGGTTGGAAGGGGGTGTGGCCTTATCCGCCTGAGTGAGGGGGTTATAAGCTAGGCGAGTTTGACCAGCTCGCAAATGTGTCCGCTATCGACGAGCCGGGTAGGTATTGGCAGACTACTGGTCAGGCGGATAGTGTGGTCTCTTCCACTTGCTTGACTGTGCAGCTCGGGAGAAGGCAGTCAGTGTGAGGTGTATTAGACCCCGGTGATATCCAGAGAGGAACTGTACTGATATGTGTACTTATGAGTACTGGCACGCTTGCTTTGCATCTCGCATATAACATTTGGCTACATAGGCCTCGCATCGCATGGTCTTGGTATGACCGACAACATTCATGCCTTGCATTACATAGCTTTAGTATAGCTGATAGCATTCATGGACTTGCCGCATATTTCCGCATTACTCTGATATTGTACACTTGGCACTCGCCTTACACACACTTTCACCACCCTCTAAGCTTTTGTAAGCTTATGCACGATAGATGCGTGCAGGTGGCGTTAGGTTGCAGCAGCGTAGAGCTCGGAGCGTGCAGCAGTCTTCTGGAGCTTTTGGAGTTTTCTTTGATATCATTACATTGTATTTTCCTTCCCGCATTGTACTTAAAAGTTTTTGATATAGTGGATATGTGGTGTTGTTGTTTTTTGTCTTGGTTATGCTTATGGTTATGCTCCATTACAAAAAAAAATTCATGCTGAAATCCTCCTTGTAGGATCCCAGGATCGGAATCTGGCGTATGGGCGCTGGGAGCCGAGAATGGGGTACTACGGAGACTGTCGGCGCCGGATTCGGCGATCGGGAATTTTGTGAGCCCGGTTTCCGAGTTTGGGGCGTGACATGCTAGGTGAGATTCTTTAGGGTTAGATTGGTATCTAGCACATACGCCTACACTAAAAGAGATATCAGGCCTGTTAGCTGTTAAATATAAGACACTACCAATCATACTACAGTAAAGATGAGGATCAATGCTTTTACCTATGTCATCATTAGATAATTTAAGTGTTGTACCATGGGAGTAGCAAAGTTTTTAGCATTCTCAAACCTAAATTTCTTAACTAAGTTTATCGCATACTTGGTTTGAGATATGAAAATTTCATCTTCAAGTTGTTTCACTTGAAGTCCAAGAAAATAGTTCAGTTCTCCCACCATGCTCATCTCAAATTCTGATATCATAGACTCTACAAACTTAGAAGAAAGGTTAACATTTGTTGATCCATAAATAATATCATCTACATATATTTGAACAATCAACAATTCTTCATTAATTCTTTTGATGAATAAAATTTTATCAACACTACCCATTTTAAAATTTTGACTGAGACGAAATTTTGTTAATTTTTCATACCATGCTCTAGGAGCTTATTTTAATCCATACAAGGCCTTTTTAGGACGGTATACATTATTAGGAAGTTTAGGATCTTCGAAACCTTTAGGTTGTTCTACATAAACTTCTTCATTTAGATCACCATTTAAGAAAGTACTTTTAACATCCTTTTGATGAATTTTAATGTTTTTATGACATGCAATGGAGATAAATAGTCTGATGGATTCGAGACGAGCGAATAGTCGACTCCTTCAATTTGGGTGTACCCTTGTACAACTAATCTTGCTTTCTTTCTTAAGATATTCCCAAATTCATCAGATTTATTTTTAAATATCCATTTAATTCCAATCACATCTTTGTTAGATGGTCTAGGTACTAGATACCAAACATCATTCCTGATAAATTGATTTAATTCATCTTGCATAGCTAAAATCCAATTTTCATCAGTTAAGGCTTCATTTACATTTGACAGTTCTATTTGGGAAGTGAAGCATACATGATTACAAATATTTTCAACTTGTCTTCTGTAAGTGTTATGGTTATTTGCTCCTTTGATTGTCAAATTTTATTATGCCAAAACCACAGTTTGTATCTTGTGTAGCACATTGATATATATGTTCAAGATAATGCATCACATGTATAAGGACAATGCTTCAAGTCAAGAACAAAGATCTCCTCCAAGAACTGCAAGATCAAGTAATTGTTCTCTTCTGTAAGCTTCAGTGTTTGAAAGATACATCAAAAGACTAGATCTTGTTCAAGACTCAAGGTGAAGTAAAACTCAAGTAATACAAATTCAAGCTTCAAAAGATCTTAAATTCAAGCTTCAACATGTGTCGAGATCTCAAGCTTCATGAACTTGAAAGACCGTCCATCATCTAACGAAAGGAAGGTTCAATGTTCATACTTCATGGTTAAGGTATGAATGACCTTAGATTGACCTTAGGGTAGGTCATTTTGAATACATAATTCAAATTGAATTACTTTAAAGATGTTTGGTCTATTCTTCGACTAGTCCTAGACTCTGTTCGACTACTCTTAGCACTGGCTCGACCAGTCCAAGAAATTCCACGACCAGTCTTAAGTAGTTGCAAATTTTCAGAATTTTTTGGTTAAGTTACGACCAGTCCTAGAGTCTGCTCGACCGGTCGTGTGAACAGTGTACAACTCATTCACGACCAGTCCTGCACTTCGACTCAATGTCCAGCAACCATTCCAGGTTCCACACGATCAGTCGTGGAGGTCCCTCAACCGGTCGTGGATGGCCTACGACCAGTCATGGAACGGTTTTATCCGATCGCGCTCAAAATTTCAAAAATGAGCTCGTCCTTTGACCAGTCGTAGTGTCCATAGGACCAGTGGTAGACGTGATTCTGCAACTATAAATAGAGCACAATTTTCAGAGTTTGATAATCCAATTCAAGTAAAATCAAGGCATCACTCTGAGAGATAATTTTGTAATCTTCTTAAGCTAGATTATGCATATTTAATATTCTCTTTTTATTTGCTTTTTATATTTGATTTTGTTTCTGCATTCCAATCTGATTTGAAAGAGGAATTGTGATATTCCACTTCTTGGAATCAAAATCAAATAGAGCTAGCCCAACTCGATTTAATTTAAAATCAATTAGAACCTATAACCATTTCAAAGTGAGTGTGGACATTGAACTTCTATATTCAAACTTCTACTCCGATTTGGTTCTTCCGGGATGCAACAAAAGGAGAAATCCAGGTATTTTTATTATTATAATTTCCATTGTATTGGTTTCTTTTGAGATTAAGCCAGAAAAATCTCATTGTTTTAGTTTTTTGAGGAGATCCAGAAAACTCAGTGTGGTGTTTTTTGAATTGTGTAAGCCCACTTAAAAGACACAATTGTGAGGGTTTTAGGTGAACCTGAGAAAAACCTATTTCATAGTGAACGCTAATATCCACTGTGTGAGGTTATTAGGAGTGGAGTAACAAGCTATGTGGTTGTCGTTTAACAGTTGGTGTACACATAGGCGAACCACTATAACTCTTTGTGTTTTGTGGATGTGTGGTTTAATTTCTATATCTTTTATAATTCAATATTGTGGGATGTATTTGTAGATGTGAATGTTGTAATCTTTTACATTTCAAGCATTGTGGGGAATTTGAATAACTTAGATTTCATTTCCTTGTTATTTATCTATTTATTCCTCTGTATCAAGTTTTAGTTTTTGATACAAAGACCTTTCTAGGAATCAGGTTTTCCTACCATAAACCTTGGTTTTTGGTTTAAGGTTATCCTTATAAACAACATTTGTATCAATCCTCATACTCATACATTTGAGGTTGGTTTACATTTCAGTATGTGAATTGATTATAGTGCTATCTTTCCTTTATTTGTTTAAATTCTGCTCTTATCATTTAATTTGACATAGTCCTATTCACCCCCCCCCCCTCTAGGACATATAGCTTGGCCTTTTCAAGTGGTATCAGAGCCTAATAGCTCGTTCTAATTGTTATATTTTGATAGCCTTTCAGTCACTAGGCCTCCACCATTTGATGGCACCAATTATGCTTGTTGAAAAGCCAGAATGAGAATTTTCTTAAAATCCATGGATGAAAGTGTGTGGCTAGCCACAGTGACTGAATGGACCCCTCCTACCATTGTAGTAACTGGTATCGATGGATCCAAATATATGAGAATTACACCTTACTTCTCTTGAACCACATTTTAGAAAGTGAGAGTAGTGCAAATGTAAAAGCACTAAATGCAATCACTTGCGCACTATCATCAGATGAATTCAAAAGAATTATATCCTGTGATTCTGCAAAGCAAGCCTGGGATATTTTAGAAATGACACATGAGGGAACATCAATTGTCAAGAAATCTAAAGTCCAAATCCTCACAACCAAATTTGAGAAAATACGTATGGAAGAAAATGAAATGTTCATGGACTTCTATACAAGATTGAATGACATTGTGAACTCTATGTGGGGTCTCGTGATAAAATCCTAGAAAGTAAAGTGTGTGCAAAAAATACTACGCTCACTTCCTGAACGGTTCAATTCTAAGGTAACCGCGATCCAGGAACTTCGTGATACGAATAATATGAGGACAGAAGAATTAGTTGGCTCTTTACAGACTTATGAGTTAACTTTTAAAGCTCCTAATTATGATTTAGAAAACTCTGAAGATGATTGTCCCTTTTAGCGAAAAAGTTTTAAAAAATTTTCAAAACTAAAAAGAGGGTTGATTTTCTAAAGTCTAATGATAAGAAGAAATCTAAACCTAAAACTCGAAAATCTTTAAAAGACAGTCAGTGCTACAACTGCCATGAATATGGGCATTTAGCAAACAGGTGTCCTAAAAAGGACAAACCTAAAAAGAAAGGTATGTTGGCTACTTGGGATGAATCTTCTGACACTGAAGCCTCTTCTGAATCAGAAGATTTTGAAACCTAGTCGGGCAATGAAGTCAAAACCCTTATGACTCTAGCCAAGTTCACTTTTTCAGATAATGATGATTCAACTAGCGAAAAAAATCTGAATAGTGATCATGAAAATGAAGAAGATCTTCAAGATGCTTATAATGCCCTTTACAAGGAAAGTTGTAAAATTGCTGTTAAACTAAAACTTCAAAAAGAAAAGTTTTTTAAGCTTAAAGAAAATTTTGATTCTCTTGTTTTAGAAAAATCCCGCATTTCAAATAGTTCTGAAAATACTAAATGCGATTTAGATTTCAAAACCTCCCTTATTGAAAATCTTAAATCTGAAAATGAAAAACTAAAACTTGAAGTCTCTTCACTTTTGAGTTTGAAAGATACTTGGAGGTATGCCCAAGGTGATCCTAAATTAGAAAAAAAATTTATCCGGATCCCAAAAATGTGGCAATCGATCCTGTTTGGGCTACGACAAAAATGTTCCTCCTAAATAGAAGAATACTCCTCTTAAGTTTGTGAAAGGAGAGTCTTCAAACTCAAAAAGCAATAGTTCAAATCAAAACTATTCTAAAAATACTAAAACTTTTCAATCTTTTAAACCTAAAAGCAACCATATCAACTATAAAAATCAGAACCGAAACCCTTTAGCTGAAAAGATAGTTGATTTACTTAAGGAGCTCTTAAAATCTAACTCAATAGGTCATTCTTACAACAACTACAAATACACGAAGACCAACTATACTCCTAAACCCAAAACGGTTATGCAATGAGTTCCTAAGGTTACTTGTTTGGTTGCCCACACGACTTTCAAAGCTACAAGTCATTCAAAGTGGTACTTAGATAGTGGATGCTCAAGGCATAAGGCTAGTGATAAAGATCTATTCACCGATCTTAAAGACATAGCTGATGGTTCAGTCACATTTGGTGATGGTAGCAACTGCAGGATTATTGGCAAAGGTACGATTCAACTCTTTAACCTTCCCTTATTTGAGAATGTTTTATATGTTGAAGGGTTAAAACACAATCTGTTAAGCATATCTCAGATATACGATAACAATCATAACGTAAAATTTACTAACCAAGGTTGTGAAATTTTAAACAAAAGGGTTCTGCAATATTAACTAGTCGTAGAACTTCTGAAAACTGCTACATCGTAAGCTCATCTAATCAATCGTGTTACATGGTCCATACTGATGAAACTGAGTTACGATATAAACGCCTTGGACATGTACACTACCGCAATTTGTATAGATTGAGCAAAAGATAACTGATAAGAGGTCTACCTAAACTATAGAAAGTAGACAAAATATGTGAAGAATGCCAGATTGGCAAGCAAACTAGGAGTACTCACAAAAAGGTGAACTCCAACGCCACAACAAAACCACTCGAGCTTCTCCATATGGATCTTATATGACCAATCAGGATGGAGAGTCGAGGTGACAAAAAATATATATCGGTAATCATGGATGATTTTACCAGATTCACTTGGGTAGCCTTCTTAAGGGATTAATCAGAAACCTTTGATGAAGTAAAAAGAGTTCTCAAACAAATCCAAACGGAAAAAGGTTTTCAAGTCTGAAAGATCCGTAGTGATCTTGGATCAGAATTTGAGAATAGCAGTTTTGAGAAATTCTGTTGTGATCAGGGAATATCACATGAATTCTCTACGCCCAAAACACCACAACAAAATGAAATTGTTGAAAGAAAAAAATAGAGTAATTCAAGAAATGGCAAATGTAATGTTGAATAGTATGAAGCTCCCTAAAAATCTTTGAGCTGAAGCTGTAAATACTGCATATTATATAATCAACCGGGTTTATACAAGTAAAACTTATAATAAAATGGCTTATGAAATGTGGTTCGATAAGAAGCCTACTGTCAAATACTTTCGAGTTTTTGGCAACAAGTGCTATATTTTACGTGACCGTGAAAATCTGGGCAAGTTTGACACTAAAAGTGATGAAGAGATCTTTTTAGGATATTCTTTGAACAGTCGAGCATATCGAGTACTGAATAAGAGGACTGGTGTAATTCAAGAATCCATCAATGTGGTCATTGACGATCACTTGAATACACCTGCCTCAAGTTCAGATAATGATGAAGTTCGTCTAATTGACAAACCAGATACTTCATC
Source organism: Magnolia officinalis (assembly GCA_021015155.1). Classification (NCBI taxonomy): domain Eukaryota; kingdom Viridiplantae; phylum Streptophyta; class Magnoliopsida; order Magnoliales; family Magnoliaceae; genus Magnolia; species Magnolia officinalis. The sequence continues at coordinate 8,534 of JAJHSJ010001510.1, forward strand.
AAGTCAAAATAACTCTGAACTAAGGACTATTAAAGATCATCCAACCACTCAAATTCTTAGAAACCCTCTCACTGGTGTGCGCACTCGTAGACAACTAGAAGATATATGTAATTACATGTGCTTTACATCCCAGATAAAACCGGCTAACATAAAAGAAGCTCTTACTGATGAACACTGGATTGTTGCAATGCAAGAAGAGCTTAACCAATTTGTGAGAAATGATGTTTGGTATGTTGTTCCTAAACTAAAAGATAAACATATTATCGGAACTAAGTAGATTTTCAAAAATAAGTCTGATGAACTTGGTAATATAATTTAAAATAAGGCTAGACTGGTTGTACAAGGGTACACTGAAATTGAAGGCATCGATTATGATGAAACCTTTGCCCCAGTAGCTCGTCTTGAATCAATCAGACTATTTATATCCATTGCTTGCTTTAGAAATTCAAAATTTATCAAATGGATGTAAGAGTAATTTCTTAAATGACGATCTGCATGAAGAAGTTTTTGTTGAACAACCAATGAGTTTTGAAGACCCTAAGAATGCTGATAATGTTTATCGCCTAAAAAAGACTATCTATGGTTTGAAACAAGCTCCCACGGCATGGTATGGAAAATTGACTAAGTTTCTACTAAGTCATAATTTTCTAATGGGAAGTGTTGATAAAACTCTGTTTATTAAGAAACATAACGATCATATCTTAATAGTGCAGATCTATGTTGGTGATATTATTTATGGATCTTCCTGTACTAACATGACTGTTGAGTTTGCAGATTTAATGAAATCTAAGTTTGAAATGAGCATGGTTGGGGAATTAAATTATTTCCCAGGGTTGCAAATAAAACAACAACCTGATGGTATTTTTATTTCTCAAACCAAATATGCTTTGAACTTAATTAAAAAGTTTAAATTTGAGAATGGGAAAATTTTCGATACTCCTATGAGTACAACACTAAGACTCTCAAAGGACTCTAAGGTAAAAGTGTGGATTCTAAATTATATTATAATATGATTGACAGTTTACTTTATTTAACTGCAAGTAGATCTGATATTGCTTTTAGTGTTGGTATTTGCGCTAGATATCAATCTGACCCTAAAGAGTCCCATCTAATTGCTATTAAGCGGATTATGTGATATGTCGCAAGTTCAGCTAATTTGGGTCTCTAGTATCCATATGATACTAGTGTTCAGTTGTGTAACATCCCGGATTTTTGCCAACCTGGAAATAGACGTCCTTAGGCATTGGGTCGCTCCTAACACCTTATTAACCGGTCAGAACTGAATCCCAAAGTCTAAAACCGCTTTTGAAACCCATTTCCTTCGCAAATCTCACCTTTCACCACCTTGTTCTTTAACTTTTCTAAGTACTTTCACATTAGACACTATCTTAAAGTTTAGGTAATGAAGAACAATACTTAAACTAAACATTGCTACACAGGATTAAGTATCACCTTAGACCGAAATCACCCAGGACTAAATCCTTTAGAAATTAGGTGAGAATTAGCTAGTGTTAAACTAGAGTACCTGTGAAATTAGCACCAATCACTTTAAATACGATATGCAAGACCCAAAACTTATAGAATCATTGATGTTAGGTTACCCTAAAATCTAGGATCAATCTCATTACCCAACTGCTCTCGAGAGCACATGGGAACTCCGTATCAGATCTGGACAGCACGTCAGAAGTCCGATTAACATGAAGTTAAGGAATTAGGACCTCCTTGTTGGGCTTGACAACCATCTCGGAAATCAAATCCAGATAGTGTCCCGGTGTAATTCGCTTGAGTCCGGAGCGAGGAGTGTGAAAACCTTGATTTTCTTTAAAAATAAATATCTCAAATAGTGATCTGGCACCTCTCGCTTGCAAATCAGTATTAGGCAATCAGACTGTCAGAATTTGACCCAAATATACCCGCGGATCAGGAAAATTTTCATACACATATCCATGTACTCGGAATCTTCGATCGAGATCCGCTGACCGTTGAACTGATATTGGTCCGCCATTTGCGATCTGAAATCCCGACTGAAATGAAAACTTAACTAACGTAGATCCAGTGTTAGTGAGCTTAAGTCCGACCTTTGGCTCAAGGTGGCCGGCCAGAAGTCCTTCGTTGAGCTGGAATAGGTCCGCTTTGGTAATAACCTAAGTATACTTTGACCTGGAGTCTATTTCAGTTAATTTTTAGGCTATATAAGGACCTTAGAAACCCCTCTCTCACAGCCATACGAATTTGAGAGAAACCCTAGAGAGAGAAGAGAGAAAAGAGAAAGAAAGTGTGGGAGCAGTGGGAGAACCTGCCACTTTCCCTGCTGTTATCCATTCTCAACCGCACTACTCTTGTTGCTTTCCCAGAGAATCCAACTCCGTTTCTAGGTAAGAACCGTAACCCTAAACTAATTTGGGGTTTTGATACTTGTAGGTTATGAAATAGATAATCTATTTCATTCTATAGGATACCAAACTACTGTATACGAAAGCTTAGCAAATCCATCGACTCCGTTATGATTCTACGACAAAAGGTGCGGACTTTAGGTGTATAGGTTATGGTTTTCAACGCTTTCAATGTTAGATAATGATAGATTCATGATCTGCATGCAATTGCACATGTACAAAGTGCTGTCTGTTTTCCGTTTCGATTAAAGATGAAGAATATGGAATTTTACATACTCTAGGTATTTGTAGAAAGTACCGTATATGTATAAATTTTGGAAATGTGTTTGCCATGATTAATTGTTGTATGAATATACTATATATGGATAAAATACTTGTGTGGCGAAAGGACTCGTCCTAATACATGTTTTTGCTAATATACACTATGTATGTTAAAATAGTGTATTCTAAGTGTTTTTGAAAATGACCGAATGAGTATAGAATTCTCATGCGTACTCGCCATGATTAATTCTCATGGATATACGATTGTTGTATTAGCGATACCCCTTTGACAAAGGATTTGCCCTGAATCACGTCACGGCCACTATACGCTATATATGTTGAAATGTGTAGCCCAAGTGTTTGTGAAAATGTTCAAATGAATATGGAACTTGGATTCCTACTTTCCATGACTATCCGTCGTGGGTGTACACGTGTTATGATTGGGGCAACTCCCTAGTGAAAAGATTTGGCCTAATGCCTATGTGATCAACATATGTCATGTATGTTGATGTATGTATTTTAAAGTGTTTGTTGAAATGTCTGAATGAGTAGTGGTTAGTAAATTGTAATGTTTAAGGGTGTTGAGATATGATTCTCAACTTCTTTAACTCGTTGTACTTCATAACATGCTCAATTGATTGTATGATTTTATCTATGTAATGCATATGTTTAAATTCATGTTTACGTTGTATGATCTGTCATGGGTGATGGGGGAGTGGAGCAACGAGTGCGTTCAACAGCCCTGGCAGCCCTAAACGGATAATACCAGACTTTGATTGTATGATTTGAATCTTGATCCATTACTACTTTATCTATCTGCAATTGATTGTGTTTGGGGCTATGATTATAGTCCAGACAATCGGTACCAGAATTGAATTCGTAGCTGTGATTCATTTGCCACGTGAGATGTGTTCGACGAACCCGAGTTGTACTTCAGTTGGCGATAGTGGTTGGCCACGCGAAGTGCTTATACACTTCATGTCGTTCAACTTGTTGTGCGCTCAAGCTAGCCGAGCTCGTCAAGTAACCCGATCTTTCTAATGTATGTTTACCATGTTTGGACGCTATTGCTTGAACCTAGGGTACCAAACTTACCAGTGAAATCCCTTTTAACCATGGTACCTCGATCCGCTAAGACTCATGAGCCGGGCAAGGTGGTATGGGACACCGTGGTCGAGCTGTCGGCCTACGCTGGGGCCACGTGCCTCCCCGTAGTGACCAGTGAGCAACCAGACTCATGAGCCGATTATGGTGGTATGGGATACTATATTCATGCTGTCGGCCTACATTGATAAGGTGATGGGGGAGCGGTGTAACCTATGTGCATAACAGCCCTGACAGCCCTTTGTAGTGACCTCGAGCATACTCTGAATTTGCGATGAGGTGACGAGTGTTGCCACAGTGTATAGAGTATGAACTAGGCTTGTATCTGTATAGTGATGAACCGTTAAAAAGGTGATGGGGGAGTGGGGTAACCTTTGTGCGTAACAGCCCTGGCAGCCTTTATAGCGACCTAGAAATATACTATCGTATGAGATTATCTAGGATTGACGACCCTAGAATGGATCATGTTTGGGAATGATACAAGGGAGGTACCTTAGTTTTAAAATCCTGCTGTTTGAAATGGACTAATAATTACTCAGTGATCATGCTCATCATCGCACTGCATGTGCCTGGTAGATGTGGAGCACTGAGGGATGAACGCATTCGCGAACGTAAGATGGTGTCGCATGAGGGTGGTTTGGCAAGGGCATACATCATGAGTGCATTCATACTTGCATTAATAAGAGTAGTTAGAATTGTTTGATTTTACTGCTTTATCATTACTGCTTGACTGAATTGATAACATGTTAACCTATGCTTTATTGTTCCACTGAGTTGATCACTCACTCCCACGTTACGGGACGGTGTTGTACACACCAACTAGATTTGTTTAGTTTCAATTGATGGCGATGCTTATAAAGCAGAGCCGGACTACTATGATGTTGAGGTGGAGTTCTCCTATATGTAACTCTCTAACAGGTCTATGAAGACCTGGTATTGCATTGACAAGGCTATGTGTTTGGGGTAGAAGACATTACACTTCCACAACTGGGTATAATTTGAAATTGTACTTGTAATGAATTAACCCGGTAACATTATCACACTCTGGAGACTCACCACAGTTTATATATTTTATTTATCTATCATAGTCTTTCGCTTGCAAATTTAACTGTCTCTGGAGTATGATATGCTGTTTTGGCTTAATCTCACTCATGTTCAATGCACTAATACAGACAACATTCAATCATCATTCATTTTGTTGCATAAGTGATGCGTTGGAACTCGGGAGTTGAGTTTATGCTCGACCCCTGATTTTCAGGGTGTTACAAGATGATATCAGAGCATGATTTGGATTAAACCGGACCTGGCTTATGGTCACACGATGCACTCTAATGCACTCTGACTTAGGAGGAAGCGACGAAACGTAGAAACAGTCATAGGTATCCCGATTTCGCCAATTGTTGAAGTTCACTGAAAACGAATGCCAAAATCGAGTATGTATTCAACCATGATCGCATGGGTCGACCTTAAAACATTTCTAGGCCGTCTATGGATGAGTCTAGATTAAAATTCACCTCATCCCAACCATTGAAAATTGGTAGAATACGGGATAAACGTGATGAGGATAACTACTCTGAATCCTCGGAGCTTCTCTGGACTCCTCACAGAGACTTCTCAAGTCTACGAGAAAAGAAAGCAGAAACTAGAAATAAATTCTAATAAATTCAATATTGATTAATGAATGACAAAAGAAAAATGAATTCACAACCCTTTAAATAGGGATACCAAGTAATGGGAAAGAAATCAGAAACAAACTACAACTAAAACTCCTAGAATTCGTGACTTACTATAAGGTCTTGATGTCTATTAGTGCACAAGGTTTTCGGCCAAAAATAGTAAGTGTCCTATTTGGCTTCACCAAACTGCTCTCCTAATTATTCTAAGCTCTTTTCACAATGGGCGTAACTCCTAAAGCCCATCAGATGAAGAGTAATCAAACTAAAACTACTATTTTTAGTAAAACGAAATTGAAATAGGGAAACGACCGTCAATCAGGGTTTTTTTTCACAATTCTAGGCTGCGTAACCCGGCATAGTAGGGTTGGTTGGTTTCATTAGCTCGTTCTACCCTAAATTCATATATTTTACGTCAGATAACTCATTCCGGATTGCTAGATATGTCTGATTTGCCCCGAAACTACCCGAAATTGAACGAAATGGAGTCGGGGGGCCAAACGGAGCACTTCTAGAGGGATCCAGGCTGGGACCCAGGGTTTTTTGGGGCCTGGGGGACAAGAGGGTCTTGCCCATGGGGCCCCCCCTCAATATCTGGACAGTTGGTCGGCGAGGCCTCGTCGGTTTTCTGGCCCGGCCGGGCGGGCCGGTCGGGCCGATCGAGTTTGGGGCTTGTGGGACCCCCCTGATGTGTGTCCCGTACATTGAAACCCCCTAAACCCCTATCTCCTTCACAAACTACCCCTCCAAGCTCTCCTTTCCCCATAAAGTTTCTGATTTTTCATAGAAAACGCCCCTCCGATCCCTCCTTTTTCCGTTTTAGTGCACTACCGTCGTTATCCATTCGAAAACTCCCTCCTACAGCTGCGGTCTCTCTCATTTCCCTTTCATTTGAGCCTTTACACTCTCTTTTCGGCCTCGAAATCGTGCAAACCTAAAATCTCATCTTCTCTTTCCCAGGAAATTGATTCCCTTCATCATTTTATGCTCCCAACTGCCCTCCACAGTTGCATACATCTCCCATCTTCTTCTTTTCACTTGCCTTAAGTTCACAAAACCCTCTTTGTGGCTCATTTCCTCACAACCCAACAACCCATCAAACCCCATTCCTCTTATCTCTTTCTTTCACTTCCCATGGCCTTTTTCGAGTCATTATGGCCATTTTCTCGATTTCATGGGGTTTGGGTGTATCCCATGTTTTCCAATACCATATTTGGAGTGTATGCAGTTAAACGTAAATCCCGAAATTTTCTTTCAAATTACACTTAGAAATTCCCCATCATGGTATATGGAAATTCCATCTCACACTTTTCCAACACCAGGCTTATTTTCCAAAGCCTATAAAATTAATTTTTATCCCACCCACCCTCCTACCAACCATGCCACTCCCAATCCCGAGGAGGGATTAGCAATACACTCCCATTTAATACAACTTAAGACCACTGGCTAAATAGTGTTGAAGTGATAAAGTCCCTTGATATACATTAACCCACCACACTCTGATAGCTTAAGCTTTTAGAGTAAATGGTGGTTTGTCAAATAGTCCCTTGGAGTTTTGGACTTAGAGCGGTGCTCCTAGATTTCGACAGACATGACCGTGTAGGAAATCCAACAAATATATAATGTGAACCTTAGGACCCTCTTAGTTGAAATGAGCATATGTGAAATGCTCGAGAGTTGTTAAATTTAAGTCCGTACAACTCAATTCCACTTAGACAACGTTTGACCCTACGCGATAAATAAATTCTTGAATTATAAATTATCTAAAATCATCTAGGGTATGAGCATAGACTTTGGACTACACCTAAATTAAGACTAGACTACCGGTTACATTAGAGAATGCCAAAGACCGATAGATGTAGTTAGGTTACCTAATACACCTATTTGATCTGGGTGGCTCAGCGAAAGCGTGGTGGACCCTACCCCACTAGCCCACGATCGAAACTGTGCTCGTTAAATATGAACATTGTAGAAGCCCTAGCAAGTTCTACTATGAGAAACCGTTTTAGGATGATCTAGTAAGATTTGATTCACCATTTCCTTGGACATAGATAATAACAAGGACTCTCTTAGACAAATGGGCAACCCGAGAAATAGGACATTTGAACCTTTCTGTGTTGGGCATTCCCTAAGTTTTTAGAGTGATCGGACTACGGAGTTACTGACATATACAACTGCGAAGTTTTTGCGGCTTGACCCAATTCTCAATCCTGGGCGACTACCAATGGACTCATTGCTGACGAGCAGAAGACCAGGATCCACCAGGATTCGGAAGGGATACGATGAGCTTTCCTAGCTCGGTAGATGATCAATGTATCGGGATCAAGCCCACTATAACCGTCTCTCCGTGTTGGTCAAACAATGAAAACAATTATCTTACTCTAAATAATTGGGGATTGTCGTTAAGACTCCAACTAGGTAAAGAAATAAATAGTAGAAAACCATCAGGGTATGAGAAATAGATAAAGAAATAAGTTTTAAGGGGGGTAGACTAAAATGAACCAGGCTAGTATATACCCTACCACGCGTAAGAACTTGAAATCAATAAAAACTTAGGCAAAAGAGATAATTAAATCTTTCCTTATTACCCTTAGGCAATTTCGGGGATGAAATTTGTTTTAAGGGGGGTAGATTGTAACATCCCGAATTTTTGCCAACTTGGAATTAGACGTCCTTAGGCAATAGGTCACTCCTAACACCTTATTAACTGGTCAGAACTGAATCCCAAAGTCTAAAACCGCTTTTGAAACCCATTTCCTTCGCAAATCTCACCTTTCACACCACCTTGTTCTTTAACTTTTCTAAGTACTTTCACATTAGACACTATCTTAAAGTTTAGGTAATGAAGAACAATACTTAAACTAAACATTGCTACACAGGATTAAGTATCACCTCAGACCGAAATCACCCAGGACTAATTCCTTTAGAAATTAGGTGAGAATTAGCTAGTGTCAAACTAGAGTACCTGTGAAATTAGCACCAATCACTTTAAATACGATCTGCAAGACCCCAAACTTGTAGAATCATTGACGCTAGGTTACCTTAAAATCTAGGATCAATCTCATTACCTGACTGCTCTCGGGAGCACATGGGAACTCAGTATCAGATCTGGACCGCACGTCGGAAGTCCGATTAACACGAAGTTAAGGAATTAAGACCGCCTTGCTGGGCTTGACAACCATCTCGTAAATCAAATCCAGATAGTGTCCCAGTGTAATACGCTTGAGTCCGGAGCGAGGAGTGTGAAAACACTTGATTTTCTTTAAAAATAAATATCTCAAATAGTAATCTAGCACCTCTCGCTTGCGGATCAGTATTAGGCAACTAGACCGTCAGAATCTGACCCAAATACACCCTCGGATCAGGAAAATTTTCATACACATATCCATGTACTCGGAATCTCCGATTGAGATCCGCTGACTGTTGAACTGATACTGGTCCGCCATTTGTGATCTGAAATCCCGACTGAAATGAAAACTTAACTAACGTAGATCCAGTGTTAGTGAGCTTAAGTCCGACCTTTGGCTCAAGGAGGCCCGCCAGAAGTCCTCCGTTGAGCTGGAATAGGTCTACTTTGGTTATAACCTAAGTATACTTTGACCTGGAGTATATTTCGGTTAGTTTTTAGGCTATATAAGGACCTTAGAAACCCCTCTCTCACAGCCATACGAATTTGAGAGAAACCCTAGAGAGAGAAGAGAGAAGAGAGAAAAGGGAGAGAAAGTGTGGGAGCAGTGGGAGAATCTCCCTGCCACTATTCCCTGCTGCTATCCATGCTCAACCGCACTACTGTTGTCGCTTTCCCGGCGAATTTGACTCCGTTTCTAGGTAAGAACCCTAACCCTAAACTAATTTGGGATTTTGATAGTTGTAAGTTATGAAATAGCTAACCTATTTCATTCTATAGGTTACCAAACTACTGTATAGAAAGCTTAGCAAATCCATCAACTCTGTTACGATTCTATGACAAAAGGTGCGGACTTTAGGTGTATAGGTTATGGTTTTCAACGCTTTCAATGTCAGATAATGATAGATTCATGATCTGCATGCAATTGCACATGTACAAAGTGCTGTCTGTTTTCCATTTCGATTAAAGATGAAGAATGTGGAATTTTACATACTCTAGGTATTTGTAGAAAGTACCATATACATATAAATTTTAGAAATGTGTTTGCCATGATTAATTGTTGTATGAATATACTATATATAGATAAAATACTTGTGTGGCGAAAGGACTCGCCATAATACATGTTTTTACTAATATACACTATGTATGTTAAAATAGTGTATTCTAAGTGTTTGTGAAAATGACCGAATGAGTATAGAATTCTCATTCGTGCTCGCCATGACTAATTGTCATGGATATACGATTGTTGTATTGGCGATACCCCTTTGACGAAAGGATTTGCCCTGAATCACGTCACTGCCACTATACGTTATATATGTTGAAATGTGTAGCCCAAGTGTTTGTGAAAATGTTTAAATGAATATGGAACTTGGATTCCTACTTTCCATGACTATCCGTCGTGGGTGTACACGTGTTATGATTGGGGCAACTCCCTAGTGAAAGGATTTGGCCTAATGCCTATGTGATCAACATATGTCATGTATGTTGATGTATGTATTTTAAAGTGTTTGTTGAAATGTCTAAATGAGTAGTGGTTAGTAAATTGTAATGTTTAAGGGTGTTGAGATATGATTCTCAACTTCTTTAACTATGTGTATGATTTCTTTAGATATCTGTGTGATTAGGAATTGAATATGTACAAACTCATGCTTATGTTGTACTTCATAACATGCTCAATTGATTGTATGATTTTATCTATGTAATGCATATGTTTAAATTCATGTTTACGTTGTATGATCCGTCATGGGTGATGGGGGAGTGGAGCAACGAGTGCGTGCAACAGCCCTGGCAGCCCTAAACGGATAATACCAGACTTTGATTGTATGATTTGAATCTTGATCCATTACTGCTTTATCTATCTGCAATTGATTGTGTTTAGGGCTATGATTATAGTCCAGATAATCGGTATCAGAATTGAATTCGTAGCTGTGATTCATTTGCCACGTGAGATGTATTCGACGAACCCGAGTTGTACTTCAGTTGGCGATAGTGGTTGGCCACGCGAAGTGCTTATACACTTCATGTCATTCAACTTGTTGTGCGCTCGAGCTAGCCGAGCTCGTCAAGTAACCCAATCTTTCTAATGTATGTTTACCATGTTTGGACGCTATTGCTTGAACCTAGGGTACCAAACTTACCAGTGAAATCCCTTTTAACCATGGTACCTCGATCCGCTAAGACTCATGAGCCGGGCATCATGGTATGGGATACCGTGGTCGAGCTGTTGGCCTACGCTGGGGCCACGTGCCTCCCCGTAGTGACCGGTGAGCAACCAGACTCATGAGCTGATTATGGTGGTATGGGACACTATATTCGTGCTGTCGGCCTACATTGATAAGGTGATGGGGGAGCGGTGTAACCTATGTACGTAACAGCCCTGACAGCCCTTTGTAGTGACCTCGAGCAACTCTGAATTTGCGGTGAGGCGACGAGTGTTGCCGCAGTGTATAGAGTATGAACTAGGCTTGTATCTGTATAGTGATGAACCGTTAAAAAGGTGATGGGGGAGTGGTGTAACCTTTGTACGTAACAGCCCTAGCAGCCTTTACATCGACCTAGAAATATACTATCGTAAAAGATTATCTAGGATTGACGACCCTAGAATGGATCATGTCTGGGAATGATACAAGGGAGGTACCTTAGTTTTAAAATCCTGCTGTTTGAAATGGACTAATAATTACTCGGTAATCATGCTCATCATCGCACTGCATGTGCCTGGTAGATGTGGAGCACTGAGGGATGAACGCATTCGCGAACGTAAGATGGTGTCGCATGAGGGTGGTTTGGCAAGGGCATACATCATGAGTGCATTCATACTTGCATTAATAAGAGTAGTTAGAATTGTTTGATTTTACTGCTTTATCATTACTGCTTGACTGAATTGATAACATGTTAACCTATGCTTTATTGTTCCACTGAATTGATCACTCACTCCCACGTTACGGGACGGTGTTGTACACTCCAACCAGATTTGTTGAGTTTCAGGTGATGGCGATGCTTATGAAGTAGAGCCGGACTTCTATGATGTTGAGGAGGAGTTCTCCTACATGTAGCTCTCTGACAGGTCTATAAAGACCTAGTATTGCATTGACGGGGCTATGTGTTTGGGGTAAAAGACATTACACTTCCACAACTGGGTATAATTTGAAATTGTACTTGTAATGAATTAACCTGGTAACATTATCACACTCTAGAGACTCACCACAGTTTATATATTTTATATATCTATCATAGTCTTCCGCTTGCAAATTTAACTGTCTCTAGAGTATGATATGTTGTTTTGACTTAATCTCACTCATGTTCAATGCACTAATACAGACAACATTCAATCATCGTTCATTTTGTTGCATAAGTGATGCGTTGGAACTCAGGAGTTGAGTTTATGCTCGACCCCCAATTTTCAGGGTGTTACAAGTTGGCTGGGTACACAAATGCTGATTGGGATGGTAATATCGATGATAGGAAATCAACCAGTGGTGGTTGTTTCTATATTAGAAATTGTTTAGTTTCTTGGTTTAACAAGAAGCAAAGTTTCATATCGCTCTCAACTGCTGAGACTGAATACATCCTAGCTGGAAATGCATGTACTCAGCTTGTATGGATGAATAGAATGTTAAACGATTACGGGATTGCACAGGATTTAATAGTTTTATATTGTGATAATTTCAGTGCAATAAATATATCTAAAAACCCAATCCAACATTCACGAACCAAGCACATTGACATTAAATATCACTTCATTCGTGAATTAGTGGAAGAAAAGACAACCTCTTTGGATTACATTCCAACCGAGACTCAACTTGCTGACATTTTCACTAAACCGCTTGAAAAAAGTAGGTTTAATAAATTGAAATTTGATCTTGGTATGTGCAATTTAAATTGATTATTCATGCATTTTTGTATTATAGTTTATATATTTATTAAATTATAATTTTAAATTTTAGAATTATGTGAAGAATGCATGTTTTTGTCTTTGCACGACCAATCAAGGACGTACTCGACTAGTTGTGGCACGACCAGTCGTGTAGTTCGTTGGATCTTTTAATTTGTTTCTTTTTCATTTCTTTTTTCCTCCAATGGGTCGTAGCACGACTGGTCGTACCCATCTTCTTGATTCTTCAAGGTTAGTTCATTATTTTCATTTTTCTTGTGGATTCAAGTGTATATCACTTCATTTTCTTCCTTGGAGTCCTTGATTTCAAGTTTCCTTGAAGTTTTTGGGATTTTCTTCTCCAAAATCTGTTTTTGAGAAAACCCATTCCACATCTTTTACAACTCCTTGCTTCTTTGATTTTCGAGTTGCGAATGGATGCTAGAGGCAGAAAGAAGAGTTCACGTGGTCCTTCAACATATAAATCAATACCTTTAAGAAGGTGCCATCTTCGGTCACTCGAAGATCATCCCTCCTATGTGCGGGATCTACGATTGTGCAATGTTATTGTTGAGCGAGCAGTGGATATTAAACATATTGCTCCTTTTGAACTCCTTCCACTTCTCCAATCTGTAGGATGGGCTAACATTCTACATTGGGGTGGGCTGGCATACCAGTCTATTGCGCAGTCTGTGTTTGCGTGTATTTCTGAATTTTCGATTGAGAATTTAATGTTTTCAATAGCAATTAGAGAAGGTCCATTTGAAATAGACCGTTATTTGATTTCTGCTCTAATGGACATACCTGTTAATGACAAGGGTATTCCTATTCACACTCTAGTTGACAAACCGTCAGAATCAGAAAAACGTGTGCTAACTAGAGCATTATGTAATATAGATGTGCAATGGACTCATAAGGGGAATGCACTTACTTCCAAGTACTTGTTACCCAGATACAAGGTTCTTCATAGAATATTTATTTCAAATTTGTATCCGCATTTGTAAGTGTTATAGTTGATAGCCTCACTATATTGTCAAATTTGTGGTGCCAAAGACACTGTATGTATCTTGTTATGAAGCTTGCATATGTGAAGAACAAAGCTCTACACATGATATGTGAAGAACAAAGCTCTACGCATTTGTAAGTGTTATAGTTGAAAGTCTTACAAGATCAGCTTCGATAGACAAACAATGTTCACAAGTCAAGAGTTGAGAATGTGAGAATGTTCGCCTTAGTTCAAAAACAAGTATAATTCAAGATCTCAAGAAGCTTTCAATTTCAAGCTACACCAAGATCTCAAGCTTCATTATTCTCAAGGTCACTCGTCTAAATTTCAATGTCCTTCACTATTAAGGTATGTTTGACCTTAGGTTGACCTTTAGAGTAGGTCATTTCAGATACATAATTCATATGTTTTATATAAGTGAGTTTGGTCTGTTCTAAGACTATTCCTGGACTTTGTTCGACTAGTCCTAGCACTACTTCAACCTGTCTAAGAATTGCCTGGACTAGTCGTAAGTTTGTTGCAAAACTTCAGAATTTTATGTTAAGCTTTGACCAGTCCTGGGGTCTATTTGACCTGTCGTAGACCAACGACTCAAACTACAGCGTTGAAATTCGACTTGCTTTGACTAGTCGTGAGCAACCTTCGACTAATCGAAGGTATCCTTCGACCAGTCATGAAACTGTCCTATCTTATCACACTCGAATTTTCAAATTTCCGTTGGTCCTACGACCAGTCGTAACGACTTCTAGACCAGTCGAAGACGTGATTTGCTCACCTATAAATAGAGCACGAATCTCAGAATATTTAATACTACTCAAGCAATTTTAATACGGCCTTTTAAGAGATAAGTCTGTGCTCCATTTAAGTTAAGTGTACATATTTAATATTTTATTTCTTTAGCTTTTTAAATTGATTTTGTTTCTTGTATTCCAATTTGATCTGAAAAGAGGAAGTGTTGTTTTCCTTTTTCTGGAATCAAAATCAATTAAATCTAGCCCATTTGTTTTAATTTAAAATCTATTAGAACTTAGAACCATTATATAGTAAATATTGGACATTGAACTTTGACATTCAAACCTCTACTCTGACTTGGTTCTTCTGGGCTGCTACAACAAAGAAGAAAAACAGGTATTTTACATTTTGTGTGATTTACTTTATTTGGTTTTATTTGAGGTTAAGCCAGAAAAATCTCATAGTTGTTGGTTATCTGAGGAGAGCCAGAAAACTCAGAAGTAAGGGTTTTTAAATTGTGTAAGCCCTTTGAAAAAGACATAATTGTGAAGGTTTTGGGTGAACCTATGAAAACCTATTTGATAGTGAACTCTAATATCCCCTATATGAGGATATTAGGAGTGAAGTAGCAATCTGTGTGGCTGTTGTTGAGCAGTTGGTGTACACACAGTCGAACCACTCTAACTCTTTGTGTTGTGTGGATGTGTGATTTATTTTCTTATCTTTAATTATTCAGTTGTGGAATGTATGTGTGGATGTGAATGTTGTAATTTTTACATTTCAAGCATTGTGGGAATGTCGTAATAATTTATATTTAAATTCATGCAATTTATTTCAATTCCTTGCTATTTATGTATTCCTCTTTAGTTTAAGTTTTTGATACAAAGACCTTTCTAAAAATAAGGTTGTCCTACCATAAACCCTTGGTTTTTGGTGTAAGGTTGTCCTTAGAACAACTTTTGTATCAACCTCTTAATACTTGTTTATTGAGATTGCTTTTCATTTCAGCATTGTGAATTGATTTACTTTATTTGGCTATCTCATTATTAAATTCCGCTGTAATTATTTTAAATTTGGCGTTGTCCTATTCACCCCCCCCCCCTCTAGGACATATAGCTTGGCCATTTCAGCGTTCTGGTAACATAACTGAACTCACCTCTTTCATGGTTAGGATTTTGCATTCTGTCATATCTGGTACTAAAGTTTGTCTTCCTTCTCTAATATGTCATTATATCATTCAATTCTGTCTTCATCCTGGACACAATGATATCCATTTTGCATATCTTATGACTATGTTAGCCACTCATATGTTAGCTGCTATGCCTGTTGGAGAGGCTCTTATTCATCACCTTATTTTCTACAACTCAAATATAAACAAGATGAAATTGGGATTGGCTCCTGGATAAGTGAATGTGGGTGGTGGTGGTGCTGAAGAAGTGAATTAAGAAGAAGGTGGAGATTTACCTCCAGATGATATAAACATCGATGATATTTTTAATGAGATTGAATCAGATTTTGAGGTTGACCCTAATTATCAGCCTTCTGATTTTAATGAGAGGTTGCATTCTCTTGAGGAATAGGTGGCTCAGATACGTGTAACCTAAGATACTCAGTTTGCTTATATGCGTAAATATATGAGGCGCATGAACAAGGGTTTACACCAAATTGATCCATCTATTCTTGCTCCCTCTTCTGGATCTGATTGAGTATTTTTCTCATATGGCCTGTAATAACTCTTATGATACTTTGGTTTCTTTCAGTTTTTGAGACTGACTGTGGAAGAACTTGGGTTATGTTGGTTTATGAACTTGGTTTATGATGATTTATGTTGAATGAACTCAATTTCTTTTTTCTTTCATATATTGACTAGTTTGCTCCTTTATGCCTCTCCTATTTCTTTTCCTATTCCGTATCTTAATTGCTTCCTTTGTCTAATTGTGACAAAAAGGGGGAGAATATTTTGTTATACTGTTATGCTAATATGGATATGGATATGGATTGTGCAACTCAGGGGGAGTAAGTAATGTTCTGGTTATTATAACTGGTGCATGATATGGATATGGATGTAATGCTTCTCTTTAAGTAGTGCATGATTCTTTATTAAACATATAATGCTCTCTTATTTTTAATGGAGTGTGTTTTGTCACAAATTTGACAAAGGGGAAGATTGTAAGTGCTATGGTTATTTGCTCCTTTGATTGTCTGATTTTGTTATGCCAAAACCATAGTTTGTGTCTTGTGTAGCACATTGATATATATGTTCAAGACAATGCATCACATGTACAAGGACAATGCTTTAAGTCAAGAACAAAGATCTCCTTCAAGAACTGCAAGATCAAGTACATTGTTCTCTTTTGTAAGTTTCAGTGTTTTAAAGATACATCAAAAGACGAGATCTTGTTCAAGACTCAAGGTGAAGTAAAACTCAAGTAATACAAATTCAAGCTTCAAAAGATCTCAAATTCAAGCTTCATCATGTGTCGAGATCTCAAGCTTCATGAACTTCAAAGACCGTCCATCATCTGAAGAAAAGAAGGTTCAATGTTCATACTTCATGTTTAAGGTATGAATGACCTTAGATTGACCTTAAGGTAGGTCATTTTAAATACATATTTCAAATTGAATTACTTTATAGATGTTTAGTCTGTTCTTCGACTAGTCCTGGACTCTATTCGACTAGTCCTAGCACTGACTCGACCAATCCAAGAAATTCCACGACCAGTCCTAAGTTCTTGTAAATTTTCAGAATTTTTTGGTTAAGCTACGACCAGTCCTGGATTCTGCTCGACCGATCGTATGAACAGTGCACGACTCGTTCACGACCAGTCCTACAGCTTCGACTTAAAGTCCAGCAACCATTCCAGGTTCCACACGACTAGTCGTGGACAGGTCACGACCAGTCGTGGAGGTCTCTCGACCGATCGTGGATGGCCTACGACTAGTCGTGGAATGGTTTATCTAATCGCGTTCAAAATTTCAAAAATCAGTTTGTCCTACGACCAGTCGTAGTGTCAACAGGACCAGTCATAGACGTGATTTCTACAACTATAAATAAAGCACGATTTTTAGAGTTCGATAATTCAATTCAAGTAAAATCAAGACATCACTCTGAGAGATAAGTTTGTAATCTTCTTAAGATAGATTATGCATATTTAATATTCTCTTTTTATTAGCTTTTTATATTTGATTTTGTTTCTGCATTCCAATCTGATTTGAAAGAGGAATTGTGATATTCCACTTCTTGGAATCAAAATCAAATAGAGCTAGCCCAACTTGATTTAATTTAAAATCAATTAGAACCTAGAACCATTTAAAGTGAGTGTGGACATTGAACTTCTATATTCGAACTTCTACTCCGATTTGGTTCTACCGGGCTGCAACAAAAGGAGAAATCCAGGTATTTTACATTATTATAATTTTCATTGTATTAGTTTCTTTTGAGATTAAGCCAGAAAAATCTTATTGTTTTGGTTATCTGAGGAGATCCAGAAAACTCAGAGTGTGGGGTTTTTTGAATTGTGTAAGCTCACTTGAAAGACACAATTGTGAGGGTTTTAGGTGAACCTTAGAAAAACCTATTTCATAGTGAACGTTAATATCCACTGTGTGAGGATATTAGGAGTGAAGTAGCAAGTTGTGTGGCTGTTGTTTAACAGTTGGTGTACACATAGGCGAACCACTATAACTCTCTGTGTTTTGGGGATGTGTGATTTAATTTCTATATCTTTTATCATTCAATATTGTGGGATGTATTTGTGGATGTGAATGTTGTAATCTTTTACATTTCAAGCATTGTAGGGAATTGTAACGACCCGTAAATTTTCGTACAAGGGCTCGAGTATCACCTCGACCAGAAATCACTTAGGATTAAATCCTTTAGAAATTTAACAAAGTTAACTAAGTGCTAAACTAGATTAGCCATGAAATCTGATGGAATCGCTTTAAATACGATCTGCAAGACCCAAAACTTGCAAAATAATTGACTCTAGGTTACCCTAAAGTCTAGGATCAAACTCATTTCCCGACTACTCTCGGGAACGAATTGAAACTCCGTATCAGGTCTAGACCACACATCGGGAGTCCGAATAATACGAAATTAAGGAATCAGGACCGCCTCGCTGGGCTTGACAACCATCTCGGAAATCAAGTTCAGACGATGTCCCACGGCCGTTTGCTCGAGTCCGGAGCGAGGGAGTGTGAAAACCATTATTTTCTTTACAAAATAAATATCTTGAATAGTGATCTGGCACGTATCGCTTGCGTACATTTTATAAGCAACCAGACCGTCAGAATCTGACCCAAATACACCCTCGGATCAGGAAAAATTTCAAGAACATTTACATGTACTTGGAATTTCGGATCGAGGCCCATCGACCGTTGAACTGAAAATGGTCCGCCACGCGTGATCTGGGAATCCGACCGAGACGAAAACATAACCAAACGTAGATCCATGGGTTGTGAGCTTAAGTCCAACGTTTAGCTCAAGGAGGGCCGCCAGAAACCCTCTTTTGAGCTAGAACAATGCCGATTTGCTTATAATATAAACATACCTTGAACTTAAGTCTATTTCGGTGAGTTTTTGGGCTATATAAGGACCATAGAGCAGCCTCTCTCACGGTCATACGAATTTGGGATAAAACCCTAAGGAGAGAGAGGAAAAAGAAAGAGAAAGCTTAAGAGTTGTGGGAGAATCATCCTCCTACTGCTTTCGACCATCACACGGGCTGCACCACCCCTTCCTTGACGCTTTCTCGGCGATACCGACTCCGTTTTAAGGTGAGAAACCCTAACCCTAGATCTATTTGGGCGCGTGAAGGTTATAGGTTATGAAATAGCTAACCGGTTTCACTCTTTAGGCGATAAAACTACCGAATACGGAAGCCCTTCAAACCTTGCTGATTTGTTGTGATTCCAAGGTGCAAGGTGAGGACTTTAGGTGTATAGGTTATGGTTTTCAACGCTTTCAATGTTAGATAATGATAGATTCATGATCTGCATGTATTTGCACATGTACAAAGTGCTTTCTGTTTCCTGTTTCGATTAAAGATGCAAAATATGGAATTTTACATACTCTAGGTATACGTAGAAATACCGTATACGTACACATTTTGGAAATGTGTTTGCTATGATTAATTGTTGTATGAATATATAGTATACGGATAAAATACCTATTTGGCGAAAGGAATCGCCGTAATACATGTTTGCTGGTATACACTATGTATATTGAAATTGTGTATTCTAGAAAATACCGTATATGTATAAATTTTGGAGATGTAATTGTCATGATTATTTGCTGCGTGAATATGATATATAAGGATAAAATACTAGTTTGGAGAAAGGACAGCCCTAATACATATATTACTAACAGACGTCATGTATGTTGAAATAGTGCACTCTAAGTGTTTGTGAAATTGCTTGTGGGTGTAAGTGCTTAGATGTTAGTGCCTTAGGTAGGTGTTAAGATGGGGTTCCCAACTACCGTAAAGTCACGCATGATACCTTCCATGTGGTTGTTTACTCTAACCACTCACTTATGAAATATATGTATTTATATCCCTATTTGTATAGTGCTCTATAACATGCTTTTTAACATGCTTTGTAACTTGTTTCATAACATGCTTTATAATATGCTTTATGACATTCTTGCTAGTGTGCTTGAATTACTTTGTTTATCATGCTTTACTTCACATGTTATGGTTGAGAATTGATTGAGTTTGGGACTATGTCCATAGTACAGACATCCGGTACCAGACTTGAGATCGTGGTTGAGATTCATCTCGCCACACATGATGTGTTTAGCGAACCCGTGTCATACTTCGGTTGGCGATAGTGGTTAGCCACACGAAGTGCTTCTGCGCTTCATATCACTCAACTTGTTGTGCGCTCAAGCTAGCCGAGCACGTTAAGTAACCCGTGTGTCTTATATATGTTCACCATGTTTGGTCGCTAATGCTTGAACCTAGGGTACCAAACTTACCAGTGAGAATCCCGTTAACCATGGTACCTCGATTCGCTAAGACTCATGAGCCGGGCATGGTGGTATGGGACACCGTGGTCGAGCTGTCGGCCTACGCTGGGGCCACCTGCCTCCCCGTAGTGACCAGTGAGCAACCAAACTCGTGAGCCGATTATGGTGGTATGGGACACTATATTCGTGCTGTCGGCCTACATTGATAAAGTGATGGGGGTGCGGTGCAACCTTTGTGTGCAACAGCCCTGACAGCCCTTTGAAGTGACCTCGAGCATACTCTGTAATAGCAGTGCGCCTTAGGGTTTGCCGCGGTATATAGAGTATGAACTAGGCTTATTTCTGTATTGTGATGAATCGTTTAAGGGGTGATGGGGGAGTGGTGTAACCTTTGTACGTAACAGCCCTGGCAACCTCTGCAGTGACCTAGAAAATACACCATCGTCTAATATTAACTAGGACTGACGACCCTAGAATGGATCATGTTTGGGAATGATACAAGGGAGGTACCTTAGTTTCCCAATCCTGCTGTTTGAAATGGACTAATTAAAAACTCGGTAATCATGCTTATCATGCATTGCATGTGCTTGGAAGATGTGGAGCACTGAGGGATGAAAGCATGTCGCGAGTGTGAGATGGTGTCGCATGAGGGAGTATGTCAGTGAGGGCATCCATCATACCTGCATCCATACTTGCATTAATAAGAGTAGCTAGGAGTGTTTGACTTTACTGCTTTATCATTACTGCTTGACTATGTTGATAACATGTTAACCTATGCTTTATTGTTCCACTGAGTTAGCTACTCACTGCCACGTTACGGGACGGTGTTGCACACACCAACCAGACTCTGTCTCAGGTTTAGACAAGCCGACGACACAGGAGGCGGAGCCCGATTATTACGAGGATCAGGAGGAGTTCTCGTATATGCAGTACTATGTCGGCTTCGACTAGGCTGCCGCACTGACGGGATTTGCAGGGATCACTCCTTAGATTAGTTTTGACATTTTGTTCGCTAACAAACATATGTATATGGTAACTCAGATAGATTCATACTCTGGAGAACAAAAATGATTTTTGTTTCTTTACATACATGTATATGTAGTTCAGTCTTCCGCTTGCCTTTATACAAATGATCTAGAGTATGAATTACTATTTTTGGTATAATCTCGCTCATGTTTATTGTTCTAATATAGACAACATTTAATCAGCATTATTTATGTTGCATAAGTGATGCGCTGGAACTCGGGAGTTGAGTTATACTCGACCTCCGATTTTCAGGGTGTTACAAGTTGGTATCAGAGCATGATTTTGATTAAACCGGACCTGATTTATGTTCCCACTACGTACGCTGACGCATTACAGCTTAGGAGGGTGCGCAAAAATATAGAATCAGTCTTAGGTTTTCCCTATTTCGCCATTCGGCGAAGTTCATCGAAAATAGACATTTTGATCGAGTTCGTACTCGATCCCGACCGCACGTATCGATCCCAAATCACTTCTAGACCGTCTATGAACGTGTCTAGATCACAATATGCCTTATTCCAGTTGTCAAAAATTTGCAAATGTCTGTATGTGTTCGAAAGTACCCAAAATTGTACGAAATAGAGCGAATCGGGGTCGGGGGCCTACCCACGCTAAGCCAGGGGTACCCAGGGTAGGACCCAGAGATTTTTGGGGCCCAGGGGGCTGTACGAACAGGGCCATGGGGCCCCCTTTCTCAAATTCCAAAAAAATTTGGCTAGGCCCTCACCGGGTCGGCGAGGCCTCGCCGACTTTTTGGTTGGACCGGGCCCGCGGCCTGGGCCAAACGTGTTTGGGGGTCCCTAAAACCCCCTGCCCTAACTCCCGTCCTAATCCCATCTCCTAAAACCCCATCTCCTTCACAAACCCCCTCCCCTAGCCGTTTTTCCCTCTTACCTTGCTGCCCTCTCTTGCAAATCGCCTCTCCAACCCTCTTCTCTACCATTTTCGACCACACCCTACCCTCCATCGTGGACTGCAGCCCCCTCCTCCATTTCCTCTTCGTTTCCCTCTTTTGGACCCCCACACGCCGTTGGAGCTCCCAAAACTCGTGAGAGCTTGCTCCCCACCTGTTCTCCCCATTTTCCTTCTTCATTCCCTGCCTTTTGGCCCTCTTCAACGCCTGTTGGGGCAGCTGATCGTGGAGGACCAGGGAAGTCAGCCCCTTCTCCCCTATTCCGTCTTTTTCCATGGCCCTTTTTGGAGTTGTGGCGGCCATTTTCTCCATCTCCACCATCCTCTCTCTGATGGGCAAGAGAAAGAGTGCCGCTGATGAGGCTGGGCCTAGTCACCTTACACGATCAAGGTGGCTGCGAGACACCGCAGCTAGCTCGAGCTTTGCCCGGGAGTTTCGCACGAAGCGGGACCTTGATCCCCGGATCCCTGCTGAACAGGTACGGCTGGCGGCGCTACCTCATGGAGTCTATGAGGACCGCAGAGTTCGTTTGGAAGCCCAGGTGGATGGTCGGCTATTTGGGGAATATTATTTGTTCGAGCAAGTGGAGGCGGTCCTCTGGGGTCCGCTATTTGAGGTCAGAAGTCGCGCAAATTTCAGAACTGTCAGAGCCTTCTACGCCAACATTCGTGAGCCTACACTAGACCCTTTGCAGTTCCGGCTCTTAGTTGGGGTGGATCTGTTCGCCACCATTGATGTGAGGACGATCGCACGACTTATGAATATGCCCCTTGGTGACGTACATGCTAGGGAGCTGAATTTGGGGACTGCTCGTGAAAGGGATTGTCGCACCCGATACCTTTGTGGTGGCCGACTAGCTGAATGGCAGCCGAACAAAAGCCTGCTAGCGTCCCACATGTCTGAAGACTTCCGCCTACTACATCACATCTTCACATACAACCTCTACCCCAGATACAGTAATCGCAGTGAGTGCACGCGCCTTATGGTTGATTTTCTATACCAAGTGGGGCAGAGGATGAACTTGTGTGTATCCACTTTCGTGTTGCGACAGATCGTGAATGTTGCACGCTCCACCAGGGCTCTGATTCGCTTCCTTTCGGCCGACTCATATGTAGGATTGCACGGTAGTATGGCTATAGTCTAGGGGCGAAAATGCCAGTACTGGTCCACCAGATCGACGAGAATACTCTCAAGCAGATGAAGCTTGGGGCACAGCGACAACGGGCACGACAGGGGGAGAGTGAGGATGAGATTGAGAGCGATGAAGACAAGAGTGAAGATGGGAGTGAAGCTGAAGAAGAGGAAGAGGAACCTGAGGCTCAGGACATAGAGGAGAGTTCACCTCCTACGGCTCAGGAGCAGGGCGTGGATCGGGCTGCCATTGATGCACGTTTAGCCCGTCTTGAGGAGGGCCAAGCCGTCCTACATCAGGAAGTCGGGCGGGTCCGAACCAAGCTCGGCAAGGTGTCTCGCACCTTGAAGGCCATCCTGTGTTGTCTGCAGGACAAGAATGCCCCTCCTCCATCGCCTGATTCGGATGCCTATTCATCCATACTGCTGCTTGTAGTTGTTTTGGTTATCCCTGTAGTAGGTTTATGTTTCATGTTGATGATGTAGTAGTTAGTTATATGTTTTCTTAAGTGTTCGATGTTGTGGATGTATTGGCTTGCATGTAACTTCTGTCATGATTCGTGTAACTCTGTATTCCATGTATTATGACAATTTTGGGTAAATGAAAAGCATGTAGCCTCTTTTGCTATGAGATGTGTGGAATGCTTAAAGTGCTTATATGATGCGTTGTTATGCTTTATCTCACCAATGTTATACCCTATGTTGTATAGGGCATGCCGCAACAGTATACGCGGAGCACGGCATACCTCCGTCTTACTGGCTCGATGGAACAGACTCCTTCTGGTAGTGGTGGTCCTGCCGACCGTGGGTTAGATTCTGATCAGTTTCCTACTGGTTCTACAGGTGGACTGCCACCTTACACGCCCCTGGTTCGTGAGCAGTACCGGCCATCATCATCTGCGCAGCATGACTCACAGGCTGCTCCGCCTACGGATAGGATCGAGCGGTTAATGTTGATGATGCATCAGTAGCAGATGCAGCAGCAGCAGATACAGCAGCAGCAACACCAGTAACTTATGGCCACTATTGCTGAGGCCTTATCCCAGGGTGGTAGTGCGACTCCACCTACGACATCCGCACATCCTGCTGAACATTCGGAGCCTCCTGCTCAGTTTGAGGATGTGCCTCTGCCCACACCCGTCGCACCTCCTACTGGAGATGTTGGTACCCGCAGTTTACTCGAACGATTTTAGCGCTTGAGGCCTCCCTCATTCATGGGTTCTCACAGACCCGAGGAGGCAGAGTTTTAGCTTGACTGCATCTCCAAGATGTTACGGATGCTGCACTATACAGAGGCAGAGCAGGTCGAGTTGGCCTCTTTCATGTTCGAGAGAGAGGCCAGTTTATGGTGGGATAGTGTGCTGCAGTCGGTCGCAGAGGGTTATGTGTGGACCTGGGAGGCATTCGAGTTCCGGTTCCATGAGAAATATTACCCACAGACTTACCGACATGAGCGGGAGGATGAGTTTCTGCGCCTCAGGCAGGGAGGCATGACGGTTATTGAGTACGAGCACCGCTTCACAGAGTTGGGCCGTTTTGTCCCGACTATCCTCGTCAATGAGCAGATGCGGATGCGTCGCTTTTCTGGAGGTTTGCGACCTGACATACGGTCGAAGATATGCTGCCTTAGTATACCTACCTATGCGGCACTGGTTCACATGTCTATGACGGCTGAGCAGGATGTGGACCGGTTGGCCCGATCTCGTGGTGCTATGGTTGCGAGACCACGACAAGAGATACAGAGTAGGCCTATCCTAGGCAAGAGGCCTCGTGCTGACTCGCCTCCCAGGATCGCAGCGCCAGTGGCTCTGGTGAGGCGCCCTATTGTGACCTGCATGTACTGCAGGAAACAGGGTCATCTTATTGGGAGTTGTTTCGCGATGATGAAGGATAGTGGTTTCTCTCCGCCGCAGATGTTGGGTCGTTCTCGCCCGCAGGCCTTATCGACTCCACCTTTACAGATTCCCCTGCCCATCCTTCCTTCCGACCTCCTGTATCACGCTTCAGGCCGCCGCAATGGCCCTTTGCTCCTCAGCAGAACCGTCAGCAGCAAGCTCGCGTACATACGCTCGTTGCTGAGGCACCTGAGAAGTCGCTTTCGGCCCCGACAGCTTTTGAGGGTACGGCTCACATTCATGGTACTTCTGTTTCCTTGTTGGTGGACATTGGGTCCACTACTTCTATTATTTCTTGTGGGGCAGTTAAACGTCTATCTTTGCGTACTATTCCCACTAAGGGACTGAGACTCACTACGGCCACTGGGACTTTTTCGGATGTCGCACGGTTATGTGAGGGTTGTTCTGTAGATTTGGGTAGCAGCACAGTGCTCGTCGACCTCATTGTTGCTCCACTATGGCACTACGACGTTATCCTCAGTATGGACTGGCTCGCTAAGATGAGGGCAGAGATAGATTGTGATACTCGGATCGTGACCGCCTATGGATCTGATGACACAGTTTTCATGTTCCAGTGTAGGTCAGTTGGTCCTGCTGTGTTGATTATTATGCTGCTTTATTAGTGCCGATTGATGGTCCGACATTGGAAGATACGCCGGTGGTTCGGGAATTTATAGATGTGTTTAAGACTATTCCTGGTTTACCTCCTCAGTGAGAGATCAATTTTACAATTATCTTACGCCTGGTGTGACACCCATCTCATTGCCGACTTATCGCATGCCTCCATGTGAGATGGAGGAGCTACGGAGACAGATTGACGAGCTTGTAGAGAAGGATTTTATACGACCTAGTGTGTCTCCTTGGGGAGCACCTGTACTATTTGTGAAGAAGAAGGAGGGTCACTACGGTTATGTATTGATTACCGTAGGTTGAACCAGGTCACGGTGAAGAACAAGTATCCTTTGCACAGGATAGATGATCTGTTTGATCAGTTGAGGGGGGCGAAGTATTTTTCGAAGATTGATCTACAGTCGAGGTACCACCAATTGCACGTGAGAGATGAGGACGTACAGAAGACAGCCTTCAGGACATGCTTTGGGCACTATGAGTTCCTAGTGATGTCGTTCGGCCTTACGAACGCACCAGCCGTGTTCATGGACCTGATGAACCGGGTATTTTGGCCTTTCCTATACTGATTCGTCATCATCTTTATTGATGACATTTTGATATACTCTACGAGTCGGGAGGAGCACCTGAGAGCGGTGTTGGGTATGCTGGAGGAGAACCAGTTGTTCGCACAGTACAAGAAGTGCAACTTCTGGCAGGAGGAAGTCAAGTTCCTCTGACATGTAGTGTCCAAGGATGGGATAATAGTGGACCTTGCTAAGGTAGCCGCGGTTCAGGATTGGCAGCAGCCTGGCTCGGTTACCGAGGTGAGGAGTTTCCTTGGTCTGGCAGGGTATTACAGGCGCTTCATTCAGGATTTCTCAAAGATTGTCAGGCCATTGTCTCAGTTGACCCGGAAGGACCTGAAGTTCGCCTGGAATGAGAAGGCGGAAGCAACTTTCAATGAGCTGAAGGACAAGTTGACGTCCGCCTCTGTGCTAGTATTGCCAGAGCAAGGGGAGAAATACACGATATATACTGACACATCTCGCGTTGGTTTGGGTTGTGTCCTGATGCAAAAGGACAGGGTGATTTCGTATGCCTCGAGATAGTTAAGGAAGCATGAGGAGAATTACCCTACACACGACCTGGAGTTGGCAGCTGTCATCTTTGCATTGAAGCTCTAAAGACATTACCTCTACGGAGAGGATTTCAAGCTTTTCTGCTTTTCTGCGACCACAAGAGCCTTAAGTACATATTCACACAGCGAGACTTGAATATGAGACAACGCCGATGGATGGAGACCTTGAAGGACTTCAAGTTCGAGGTTTCCTACCATCCTGGCAAGGCGAACCTTGTGGCAGACGCGTTGAGCCGCAAGAAGGCTATAGCATTTGCGGCACCGTTGATGATAGTTGAGTGGGACATGGTTGAGTTCGTGCGGGACTTCAAGCAGAGACTCACTGTGGAGGAGCCATTTGAGTGTGTTGCGCACGTTCGGGTGCAACCACTTATTGACGACAGGATTATTGAGGCCCAGGAGGGCGATGTGCGACTGTCTGAGCTTTTAGAGCAAGCTAGCGACGCCGAGGACTCCGAGTGGAGAGTGGGTTCTGATGGGGGTCTACGATTCCGTGGCCGCCTATTTGTTCCTGACATGCCTGACTTGGGACGCGAGCTTCTCGAGTCTGCCCATAACTCGAAGCTTGCGATGCATCCTGGTGGTACGAAGATGTACCGGGATATGAGACGGTCGTATTGGTGGGATAACATGAAGGCCCACATCGCTGAGTATGTGTCTCACTGTCTGACGTGCCAGCAGGTCAAGGCAGAACATTGCCGACCTCCTAACTGCTTCAGCCCATGCCCATAGCAGAGTGGAAGTGGGACTTCATCTCCATGGATTTCATATCTGGGCTGCCGAAGACGAGGAAGGGACACGATTCCATTTGGGTGATTGTGGACCGGTTGACCAAATCGGCCCATTTTCTCCCTATCAGAGTCACGAACTCTGCAGACGAGCTGGCTAGATTGTATATTAGAGAGATTGTGCGTCTGCATGGAGTTCCACTTGAGATTGTGTCGGACAGAGACACTCGGTTCACATATATCTTCTGGACTCGCATCCAGGAAGCGATGGGTGTAAAGTTGAAATTCAGCACGGCATTTCATCCTCAGACTAATGGGTAGACAGAGCGGGTGAATCAGATTCTGGAGGATATGTTGCGGGCATGTGTGTTGGACTTCAAGGACAGCTGGGATGACTGTCTTCCTTACGTAGAGTTTGCCTACAACAGCAGCTTCTAGGCGACTATTGGTATGGCTCCATATGAGGCTCTATATGGTTGTCCTTGCAGAGCACCGCATTGTTGGGCTGAGGTTGGCGAGCGTAATCTGATTGGTACAGGCGACTATAAAGAAGGTCGACATTATCAGGCGTCGACTACTTACAGCACAGAGCAGGCAGAAGAGTTATGCCGATACGAGGCGGCAACCGCTTGAGTTCGAGGTCGGGGATCATGTATTCCTCCGAGTTTCTCCTATGAAGGGAGTCCTTCGGTTTGGGAAGAAGGGGAAGATCACGCCGAGGTTTATCGGTCCATTTCAGATACTGGATCGAGTGGGTGATGTGGCGTATCGTCTCGCTTTGCCCACGCCACTTGCAGCTGTACACAACGTATTTCATGTATCTATGCTTAAGAAGTACGTTCCTGATCCTTCACATATCATCAGATGGGAGCATGTACAGCTGAGCGAGGATGCTACGTATGAGTTGCGCCCGACGCGTATCCTTAACAGGAAGGAGCAGGTACTGCATAACAAGGTCATTCCACCTGTGAAGGTACTATGGACGCATCATTCAGAGGAGGAAGCTACTTGGGAGACTGAGGCCGAGGACAGGAAGAACTACCCTCAGATTCTCGAGGAATATGAAAAGGTACAAATTTCGAGGACGAAATTTTTGTTTAAGGGGGGTAAATTGTAATGACCCATAAATTTTCGTACAAGGGCTCGAGTATCACCTCGACCAGAAATCACTTAGGATTAAATCCTTTAAAATTTTAACAAAGTTAACTAAGTGCTAAACTAGATTAGCCATGAAATTCGATGGAATAGCTTTAAATACGATATGCAAGACCCAAAACTTGCAAAATCATTGACTCTAGGTTACCCTAAAGTCTAGGATCAAACTCATTACCCGATTGCTCTCGGGAACGAATTGAAACTCCGTATCAGGTCTAGACCGCACATCGAGAGTCCGAATAATACGAAGTTAAGGACCGCCTCGCTGGGCTTGACAACCATCTCGGAAATCAAGTTCAGACGATGTCCCACGGCCATTCGCTCGAGTCCGGAGCGAGGGAGTGTGAAAACCATTGTTTTCTTTACAAAATAAATATCTTGAATAGTGATCTGGCACGTATCGTTTGCGTACATTTTATAAGCAACCAGACCGTCAGAATCTGATCCAAATACACCCTCGGATCAGGAAAAATTTCAGGAACATTTACATGTACTTGGAATTTCGGATCGAGGCCCACCGACCGTTGAATTGAAAATGATCTACCACACGTGATCTGGGAATCCGACCGAGACGAAAACATAACCCCATGTAGATCCATGGGCTGTGAGCTTAAGTCCGACGTTTGGCTCAAGGAGGGCCGCCAGAAACCCTCTTTCGAGTTGGAACAACGCCGATTTGCTTATAATATAAGCATACCTTGAACTTAAGTCTATTCCAGTGAGTTTTTGGGCTATATAAGGACCTTAGGACAGCCCCTCTCACAGCCATACGAATTTGGGATAAAACCCTAAGGAGAGAGAGGAAAAAGAGAGAGAAAGCTTAAGAGTTGTGGGAGAATCTTCCTACTGCTTTCGGCCACCATACGGGCTGCACCACCCCTTCCTTGACGTTTTTTCGGCGATACCGACTCCGTTTTAAGGTGAGAAACCCTAACCCTATATCTGTTTGGACGCGTGAAGGTTATAGGTTATGAAAAAGCTAACCGGTTTCAGTCTTTAGGCGATAAAACTGCTGAATACGAAAGCCCTTCAAACCTTGTTGATTTGTTGTGATTCCAAGGTGCAAGGTGAGGACTTTAGGTGTATAGGTTACGGTTTTCAATGCTTTCAATGTCAGATAATGATAGATTCATGATCTGCATGTATTTGCACATGTACAAAGTGCTTTCCGTTTCCTGTTTCGGTTAAAGATGCAAAATATGGAATTTTACATACTCTAGGTATACGTAGAAATACCGTATACGTACACATTTTGGAAATGTGTTTGCCATGATTAATTGTTGTATGATTATATAGTATATGGATAAAATACCAATTTGGCAAAAGGAATCGCCGTAATA
Source organism: Magnolia officinalis (assembly GCA_021015155.1). NCBI lineage: Eukaryota > Viridiplantae > Streptophyta > Magnoliopsida > Magnoliales > Magnoliaceae > Magnolia > Magnolia officinalis. The sequence goes on from JAJHSJ010001510.1 coordinate 38,601, forward strand.
CATGTTTGCTTGTATACACTATGTATGTTGAAATTGTGTATTCTAGAAAATACCATATATGTATAAATTTTGGAGATGTAATTGTCATGATTATTTGCTGTGTGAATATGATATATACGGATAAAATACTAGTTTGGAGAAAGGACAACCCTAATACATATATTACTAACATACGTCATGTATGTTGAAATAGTGCACTCTAAGTGTTTGTGAAATTGCTTGTGGGTGTAAGTGCTTAGATGTTAGTGCCTTAGGTAGGTGCTGAGATGGGGTTCCCAACTACCTTAAAGTCACGCATGATACCCTCCATGTGGTTGTTTACTCTAACCACTCACTTATGAAATATATGTATTTATATCCCTATTTGTATAGTGCTCTATAACATGCTTTTTAACATGCTTTGTAATTTGTTTCATAACATGCTTTATAATATGCTTTATGACATGCTTGCTAGTGTGCTTGAATTACTTTGTTTATCATGCTTTACTTCACATGCTATGGTTGAGAATTGATTGAGCTTGGGACTATATCCATAGTCTAGACATTCGGTACCAGACTTGAGATTGTGGTTGAGATTCATCTCGCCACACATGATGTGTTTGGCGAACCCGTGTCGTACTTCGGTTGGCGATAGTGGTTGGCCACACGAAGTGTTTCTGCGCTTCATATCGCTCAACTTGTTGTGCGCTCGAGCTAGCCGAGCATGTCAAGTAACCCGTGTGTCTTATGTATGTTCACCATGTTTGGTCACTAATGCTTGAACCTAGGGTACCAAACTTACCAGTGAGAATCTCGTTAACCATAGTACCTCGATCCGCTAAGACTCATGAGCCGGGCATGGTGGTATGAGACACCGTAGTCGAGCTGTGGGCCTACACTGGGGCCACGTGCCTCCCCGTAGTGACCAGTGAGCAACCAAACTCGTGAGCCGATTATGGTGGTATGGGACACTATATTCGTGCTGTCAGCCTACATTGATAAGGTGATGGGGGAGCGGTGCAACCTTTGTGCGTAACAGCCCTGACAGCCCTTTGTAGTGACCTCGAGCATACTCTGAAATCGCAGTGCGCCTTAGGATTTGTCGCGGTATATAGAGTATGAACTAGGCCTGTTTCTGTATTGTGATGAATCGTTTAAGGGGTGATGGGGGAGTGGTGTAACTGTAACGCCCTGAAATCCGGGGGTCGAGAATGAACTCAACACCCGAGTTCCAACGCATCACTTATGCAACATACACAATGCCGGTTAAATGTTGTCTGAGTTAGCGCAATAAACATGAATGAGATTAAACCAAAACAGTAATTCATACTCCAGTTCAATTGCATTTGAAAGCAGCGGAAGACTGAAATTTATATTCAAATATGTAAAGTAACAAAATTTTCTGAACTACAGAGTATGAGTACTAGCTGAGCACCAATATACATGTACTGTCTGTAAGTCAAATACATCCTCAAAAGAGGCCCGAGAATCCCGCGATGCAGTCGGCCTAAGCGTAGCCGTCAAAGTACTGCATGAAGGAGAACTCCTCCTGGTCCTCATCAACGTCGGGCTCTGGCTCCTGAACCAAGGCGCCCTCTAAACCTGCGACAGAGTCTGGTTGGTGTGTACAACACCGTCCCGTAACGTGGGAGTGAGTAGCTAACTCAGTGGAACAATAATGCATAAGTTAACATGTTATCAAATCAACCAAGCAGTAATGATAAAGCAGTACAAATCAAACATTTCTAACTACTCTTGTTAAATGCAAAAATGATATGACATGATGCTGTATGCCCTTGCCAAACCACCCTCAAGCGACATCATCTTACGTTCGCGAATGCTTACTCCCTCAGTGCGCCACATCTACAAAGCACATGCGGTGCGATGATGCTCATGTTTTCCAAGTCTTTATTAGTCCATTTCAATCAGCAGTATTGGGAAACTAAGGTACCTCCCTTGTATCATTCCCAACATGATCCATTCTAGGGTCGTCAATCCTAGTTATTCTCATACGATGTTATGGTTTGAGAAGCTTAGTGATGGCATCGCAAAGGGCTCGTCACCCGTCAGCGCGGATACAGATCTCACTGTATGCGGCTCAATTGCTGGCCGTCAGCTCGAGTACAGGTCTCACCGTACTCGGCTCAATCACTAGCCGTCAGCTCAAGTACAGGTCTCACCATACTCGGCTCAACTCACACTCTAGTTGCTGTGAAAGACACGCGGCCAATCACAGACCCTTGGAGTGTACTCGATGATACCACGGAGGACTCGTCGCCCGTCAGCACGAGCACAGATCTCACCGTACTCGGCTCTCGCCGAAGTATCGACAGCTCGAATACAGTGTCCCATACCACCGTATTCGGCTCACGAGATAGTTGCGCAATGGTCACTACGGGGAGGCACATGGCCCCAGCATAGGCCGACAGCTCGACCACGGTGTCCCATACCACCATGCCCGGCTCATGCGTCTTAGCGGATCTAGGTACCATGGTTAAACAGGAATCACCACTGGTAAGTTTGGTACCCTAGGTTCAAGCAGTAGCGACCAAACAGGATGAACACACAACTACACTTCGGTTTCATTGGCGAGCCTGACTAGCTCGAGCGCACCACAAGTTGAGCGATATGGAGCGCAAAAGCACTCCGCGTGGCCAACCACTATCGCCAACGGAAGTACGACTCGTGTTCGCCGGACCCGTCCTTTGTGGCGACATGAATCTCAGCCACAATCACAAGTCTGGTACCGAGTGTTTGGACTATATTCATAGTCCCAAACTCAAACAGTTTTCATCGTTAGCATGTGAATTAAAGCATGATAAACAAGCAATACAAGCATGTTAGTAGGCATGTTATAAAGCATGACGTAAAACATGAAGTCAAGCATGTTGCAAAGCATGTTGTAATGCATGTAATAAAGCACTATCCCCATAGGGATACAATTGTGTGTGTAATACAATTAAGTGGTTGCGGTGAACCACCGCATGGAGGGGATCCTACATGTCTCTAAGGGAGTTGGAAAACCCATATCAGCGCCTATCTAAGGCACTAGTACATACACATGTACACATACATGCACTTATACAAACACTTAGAAGACACTTTTCCAACATACATGACGTATGTTAGGCAAGTTCGTGATTGGGCTGTCCCTAAGCCTCGAGAGTATTTTTCCCGTGTACATCATAATCATACGGCAAATAATCATCACAATTATATTTCCAAAATCCGCACGTATGCGGAATTTCTGGAATACACAATTTCCACATATATGACATTTACACATGAACATGTATTTTTGCGATCCCTTTCGCCAAACTAGCATTTTATCCACACATGATATAATCAAACAATAAATAAACATTTTAAACATTTTCTCAACAAAAATACGTATACGGTATTTCTACGTATATCAAGAGTATGTAAAATTCCATATTCTTTATCGCTAATCGAAACAGGAAACGGAAAGCACTTTGTACATGTGCATTTGCATGCAGATCATGAATCTATCATTATCTGACATTGAAAGCGTTGAAAACCGTAACTTATACGCTTAAAGTCCTCACCTCAGCCCTTGGAATTCCAACGAATCAGCAAGAGTGTTGGTGCTTCCGTATACAGGAGTTTCTTAGCCTAAAGAGCGCATTCGATTAGTCTTTCCATAACCTATCACTAACCAAGCTCAAATCAGACCTAGGGTTAGGGTTTCTTACCTTCAAATGGGGTGGAAACCGCCGGAAAATCCCCTGGAATAGGGCTGTGTAGGCCGTGGGAGAAGTGGAAGCAGCAGGAGGAAGATCGGCCTCGATCTCCACAACTTTCTCTCTCTTTTCTCTCTTTCTCTCTTAGGGTTTGGACCCAAATTCGTATGGCTGTGAGAGGGGCTGTTCTAAGCCCCTTTTATAGCCTAGAACATATCCAAAATAGACTCAGGTTCAAGGGTGGCTGCATATATAGGCAGTTCGCCACTTTCCAAGCTCAAAAGGGGTGTTCTGGTAGCCCCCTTTGAGCCAAACGTCAGACTTAAGCTCACCCTCTGCGGATCTACGTGGGATTACGTTTTTTGACTCGATCGGATTCCCAGATCGCACGTGGCGGACCACTTTCAGTTCAACGGTCCGTGGGCCACGATCAGAATTTCTGAGTACATGTAAATGTTCCTGAAATTTTTCTTAATCCGAGGGTGTAATTTGGTCTGATTCCGACGGTCAGGTTGCTTAATACTGACGCGCAACCGAAAGGTGCCAGATCACTATTCCAGATATTTTTATTTGGATGGAAATAGTGTTTTTCACACTCCCTCGCTCCGGAGTGAAAACAATGGCCGTGGGACATCGAAATCATCTGATTTTTGAGATGATTGTCAAGCCCAGTGGGGCGGTCCTGGTTCCTTAGCTTCGTGTTAATCGGACTCCCGATGTGCGATCTAAACCTCATACGAAGTTTCGTTTCAGTCCCGAGAGCAGACGGGTAATGAGTTTGGCTCTAGACTTTAGGGTAACCTAGAGTCGCCAATTCTGCAAGTTTTGGGTCTTGCAGATCGTATTTAAAGCGATCCCAACGGATTTCATGATTAACCGAGTTTAGTACTTAGTTAACTTTGTTAAATTTCTAAAGGATTTAATCCTATGTGATTTCTGGTCGAGGTGGTACTCGGCCCAATGTACGGAAATTTTCAGGTCGTTACAGTAACCTTTGTACGTAACAGCCCTGGCAACCTCTGCAGTGACCTAGAAAATACACCATCGTCTGATATTAACTAGGACTGACGACCATAGAATGGATCATGTTTGGGAATGATACAAGGGAGGTACCTTAGTTTCCCAATCCTGCTGTTTGAAATGGACTAATTAAAAACTCGGTAATGATGCTCATCATGCATTGCATGTGCCTGGAAGATGTGGAGCACTGAGGGATGAAAGCATGCCGCGAGCGTGAGATGGTGTCGCTTGAGGGAGTATGTCAGTGAGGGCATCCATCATACCTGCATCCATACTTGCATTAATAAGAGTAGCTAGGAGTGTTTGACTTTACTGCTTTATCATTACTGCTTGACTGTGTTGATAACATGTTAACCTATGCTTTATTATTCCACTGAGTTAGCTACTCACTCCCACGTTACGGGACGGTGTTGCGCACACCAACCAGACTCTGTCTTAGGTTTGGACGAGCCGACGACACAGGAGGCGGAGCCCGATTATGACGAGGATCAGGAGGAGTTCTCGTATATACAGTACTATGGTGGCTTCGACTAGGCTGCCGCACTGACGGGATTTGCAGGGATCACTCCTTAGATTATTTTTGACATTTTGTTTGCGAACAAACATATGTATATGGTAACTCAAATAGTTTCATACTCTGGAGAACAAAAATGATTTTTGTTTCTTTACATACATGTATATGTAGTTCAGTCTTCCGCTTGCCTTTATACAAATGATCTGGAGTATGAATTACTATTTTTGGTATAATCTCACTCATGTTTATTGTTCTAACACAGACAACATTTAATCAGCATTATTTATGTTGCATAAGTGATGCGCTAGAACTCGGGAGTTGAGTTATACTCGACCTCCGATTTTCAGGGTGTTACAGGAATGTTGTAATAACTTAGATTTCATTTCCTTGTTATTTATCTATTTATTCCTTTGTATCAAGTTTGAGTTTTTGATACAAAGTCCTTTCTAGGAATCAGGTTGTCCTACCATAAACCTTGGTTTTTGGTGTAAGGTTATCCTTGGAACAACATTTGTATCAATCTCTCAATACTCATACATTTGAGGTTGCTTTACATTTCAATATTGTGAATTGATTATAATGCTATCTTCCCTTTATTTGTTTAAATTGCGCTGTGATCATTTTAATTTGGCATAGTCTTATTCACCCCCGCTAGGACATATAGCTTGGCCTTTTCATCTTCTAGTTTGAACACTAGTGTGAGGGTTACCAAGAATTTGATTAGTTGGATGGTCTTTGACTAGTCTATTCATAGTTGTATCTGATTTTGATGAAGGTTCTAATTGATTATATATGATAACCTCATCATCGTGTTTATCAGCTGGAGTAATAGTTTGATCAACAATTACAACATTTATGAATTCTTATATCACTTCGGTCCTTTTATTTAGGACACGATATGCTCTACTGTTCAGAGCATACCCTAGAAAAATGCCTTCATCACTTTTTGCTTCAAAAATTCCCAAATGTTCCCTATCTCTTAAGATGAAACATTTGCTTCTAAAAGTATGGAAATATTTTATTGTTAGTTTTTTGTTAGACCAAAGTTCATAAGCCGTTTTATTTAAACCTGCTATTACATATACTCGATTAATAATATAACAAGCAGTGTTGACAGCTTCAGCTCATAAATTTTTTGCTAATTTTTTTACTATTAAGCATAATAGTCTCCATTTCTTGTAGAACTCTATTTTTCCGTTCGGCTATACCATTTTGTTGAGGAGTTTTAGGAGCAGAAAATTCATGTAATATTCCATGGTCATCGCAAAACTTCTCAAAATTGCTATTTTGAAATTTTGTTCCATGATCACTTCTTATCTTCTTCGCAGGCAATTCTTTTTCTATCTGAATGCATTTAAATAACTTTTTGACTTTGTCAAAAGCATCCGACTTTTCTCTTAAGAAGGCTACCCATGAATATCTCGTGTAGTCATCAACTACAACTAGAAAGTATTTTTTACCTCCTCTACTCTCTGTTCGGGTTGGTCCAACAAGGTCCATATAGAGTAATTCGAGGGGTCTAGATGTGGCTAAGGAGTTCACCTTTTTGTGACTACTCCTGATTTGTTTGCCTATTTGAGAGGCATCACATACTTTCTTTTCCAACTTGGGTAAGCCTCGAAGATGATCTCTTTTGTTAAATTTGTATAGATCTCTAAAGTTCACATGTCCAAGACATTGATGCCACAATTCAGTTTCGTCTGTTTGGACCATATAGCAAGAGTGACTTGTGGAACATGATTCATCAATTATATAACAATTTTCTGACGTTCGTTGACCATTTAATATTATATGACCTTGATTATTAAGTATTTCACATCCGTGATCAGAAAATTTGACACTATGATTATTATCATAGATTTGAGATATGCTTAGCAAATTGTGTCTCAAACCTTTAACATATAAAACATTTTTAAAAATAGGAAGATTGAGAAGTTTTACATTACCTCTTCCACTGATTTTATAATTACTGCCATCTCCAAATATTACTGAGCCTCCATTAATGTGATTGATGTCTGAAAGTATCGCTTTATCACCTGTCATATATCTAGGGCATCTACTGTCTAGGTACCATCTTGAATGGCTATTAGCATTGAAAGCTGTGTGGATAACAAGACACTTATTTTTTGAACTCATTTCAATATGGTTTTGGGTTTAGGAGGATCTCTAATAATATGATTAGTTTGAGAGAAATATTTTTTCTTATTTACTCTCATAGTTCTAAAGTTGGATTTCAAAAGCTCCTTAAGTAAGTCCATTATTTTATCGGTAACAGAGGGATTATAATTTTTCTTTTGATAGTTAGACTTAATTCTTGGATAAAAAAATTTTGATTAGTTTTTGTAATCTTCTTACTGGTTCCTTCTTTGGATTTTGAAGATTCACCTTTAACAAATACAGGAGCAGTATTTTTAGATTTTTCTGAGCGATTCTTGATATAACCCAAGCCAGAATTGTTGTTACTTCGTCGAGACACAGATAGTAGCTTTTCAAGTCTCGGGTCACCTTGAGTATATATCCAAGTCCCTTTAGAATTTTTTAGAGATGTAATTTCTAATTGTAAATTCTTATTTTCAGTTTTGAGATCTTCAATGTCATAATTTTTTAAATTAAGTTCAAGTTTAATTTACTCAAAACAATCAGAAAATGTGATTTCTCCAAAACAGATTTTTCAAGTTCTACTTTTAAATCTGTAAATATATCCTTTTAAAATTTTAATTTTGTTGCAATCTTACAACTTTCTTTATATAAGGCATCATAGGGTACTTGAAGGTCTTCTTCATTTTCAACATCACTTCCCAGCATTTCATAATCAGATGTTTCATCTTTATTTAAGGAAGTAAGTCTAACTATGGTTATAAACGCCTTTTGATCATTTTTAGTTTCATGATCTGATTCGTTAGTTTCTGAATCAGATTCAGATGTAGACGATTCATCCCATGTGGTGATCATGCCTCCTCTTTTAGATTTATCATTCTTAGGACATTTTGTAGCTAGATGCTATAGACGCCCCACCCAGGCTAATATCTTGAGAAAGCTAAGACAATCTGATAACCATGATCATATCCTAAATCAAACCCTAATCCCATCTTAAACCCTAATTCGAACCGTAAACCAAAAAACCAGCCTAACCCTAACCCAACCTAACCCTAACCCAAACCTTAGACTAAACCCTAATCCTAACCTGATTCATCACGAGCCATCATTCCAACTAAAGCCTAACCAAACCTTATCCCACAATCAATCCATTTTTTGAGCCACTTTAGTCATGATCGAGCCAATTTTGAGTCATTTCAAGCCAAATATCCAAAACGGACTTTGTTATGCTCTCAGGACCTAAAAAATGGCTCACCAGCCAAAATTCAGGAGAAATTGTACCCGAACAGTAATCCGACTACCGCTGGCTCTAAAAAATTTACGCAGCTTTAGCTTGACGAGCTTTAGACCAAACCCAGCCCGGGCGGTACTCCGATTACCGCCGGCGGTACTCCGATTACCACCGCTCGTGGGGCGTGTGTGTCCTCCGTGCAACAGCTGTCACAACGCCGGAAGTTAGCTTTCTTTCAGAACTACCCCTTCAGCCTACCTTATTTACAGTTCTACCAACCCTAAGAGCAAATGGGAGTGCACCACATGGCGTTTCTCTCTCCTTAACTACTCACAAGCTACCATGTCAGCATTTACCCCTCTTAAACCCAACAATAACCGCATTGCCATTGGAAAAGGCTATAAATAGCCCTCTCCTCTTCACATTTAAGGGAACCACTTCTCATTTCCAAAATCTAAGTGAGGGAGAGAGAGAGAGAGAGAGAGAGAGAGAGAGAGAGAGAGAGAGAGAGAGAGAGAGAGAGAGAGAGAGAGAGAGAGATGAGAGTGAGGATGAGAAGGAGCTCTCAAGCCTCAAAGTTCAAATTTTCAGCTACCCCTTAGCATCCTCCCAACCATTTCAAACCCCAAGTCTAGCCCATATTGATCATGGTGCAACCCATGTCTTAGCCCATTTAAGTTCAAGCCAAAGATCTTTTCATTTTACATATAAGCATTCACCATGACATCTATTCCCTTCTGAACCCCCCTACTTCTCTAGATCTCTAGTGAACGTATGCTCCGTGACTTATCGTACATCGGATCTTATCACATCAGAATTTCATAGTGATCCAGTCCACTTTTCTTTACCTTTTTGTATAAGCATCATCACATCCACCCTTTGACACATCATTGGACGTTTTCTCTGTGGCTTGCCAAAATCTCGGATCTTGCCGCATCAGAAATCCGTGTGTGCCTAGTCATAATTCGACCATATCATTCATCTCTTAAGAATTCTTACCACACTAAGTTGAGACCATACATTTGTACGGGCAGAGAGGGTGCCTAACACCTTCCCTCTTTGTAACCAAGGTCCCTTACTCGGAATCTCAGATCACAGACTAGGAGTCAATCTAAGGTAGGAGAGTCTTTGGATTTCTCTAACCTTATGTACTCCACAAGTTCTAGCCGACTGCGGGATTCTGAGATGAATTGGCTAGTGACGACTCCAGCATCCACAAATCAGCCTATTAACCCCCACCTTTCAAACCAAAAACATTTAAATCAGCGTAGACACCAATTTTCAGTGTTCACAGATGCCTATATTCAGAACAGTTGAAACATTGAGAGTCTTTAGATTTAAATTTCCAATTTCCTTTTTTTCTGTCAATTGGTTTTTGAAAATTAGATCTAGTTTTATTTTTAAAAATTCTATAAAACTTTTTAGCAAGCATAGCCATGTCATCCTCATTTTCTTCATTATCTGAATCTTTTGATTTGGATTTTGAGGATTTTAGGGCTATGGATTTACTTTTGGGAATTTTGAAATTTAAGTCATAGGTTTGTAGAGATCCCAGTAATTCCTCTACCTTCATTGTATCAGTGTCCCTCAATTTTTGTATATCAGTGACTTTAAAATTGAACCAGTCAGGAAGCGATCGTAGGATTTTTGCACACACTTTGCTTTCATGCACTTTTTCTCCAAGACCCCACATAGAATTAACAATGTCATTTAGTTTAGTGAAGAAATCCATGAATGATTCGTTTTCTTCCATATGGATTTCTTCAAACCTTGTTGTAAGGATTTGAATCTTAGATTTCTTGACAATGTTAGTTCCTTCGTGTGTCATTTCAAGTATATCCTACGCTTGTTTTGTTGTATCACACGAGATGATTCTTTTGAACTCGTCTGGTGATAAAGCACAAGTGATAGCATTAAGTGATTTTGCATTGACACTACTTTTACTTTTCTGACCTGGTGTCCATAGATTATAAACTTAAACTTTAATGGGCTTGGATCCATCTTCGCTCACTACTTCCAACATTGGAGCGACCCATTGGGTCATGGTAGCTTGCCACACACTTTCATCAATAGATTTGAGGAAGATCCTCATTCTAGCTTTCCAGTAAGAATAGTTTAAACCATCAAAGGGCGGTGACCTGGAAATGGATTGACTATCAAAATTTGACATTCCGATAGCTCTGGATCTATCTTTAGGAAGTTAATCCCAAAAAGAGCAACCTCGTTTTGATACCACTTGAAAGTACCAGCTATAAATGTCTTAGAGGGGGGTGAATAGGACAATGCCAAATAATTCGACTTAATGCAGAATAATGAATCAATTAAATACAAAATTGCAAAGTATTGAATCCTTGATACCAAATAGTTCGTAGGACAACCTTTCACCTAAAAGATTTAGGTAGGACAACCTTATGTCACGACATTTTTGAAATAAAAAACTCAAACTAATTGCAATGAATAAATAAAGCACAATAACTCAAATAATAATATTCAATCACCACAATACAAAAAGTGTTATAGTGGTTCAGTGCCTTAATGCAACCTACTCCACTCCCAAAATTACTACCCTCATAATTTTGGCTTTCCACTATTTCAAGGTTTTCCAGGTTCACCTTAACAACCTTATACAGTTATTGCGATTTTCACGGGTTATCACAATTAAACTCACTTTGTGATTTTATGGGGCCACCACAAACAAACTCGCTTTGTGATTTTATGGGCTCACCACAAACAAACCCACTGAGATTTTCGGGCTATCTCAGAAAAACCCAAACTGAAAAATTAAAAATAAACAGTACTTATCTTCGATTTGGCCAATCAAAGTCGTAGTTGTAGCTTGAGTGCAACAATCTCCTTATTGGGATAATGATGAGGCCGATGTATGAGTTCAACCAAAAGTGATACAAAGGGATCTAATAGTTTTTCAATTAAATGAATGAAACCCTGTTGTTGCAGATTCAATTCTCCTTCTTCTCAAAGTAGAGTATAGATTACTCTTTTAAAAACAATTAAAACTAACTTTGAAAAGGATAATATAATAAGTTAATAATAAAATATGAATTACAACACAAATAACTTAAAGAGGCATGAGAAATCTTTCTTTACAACATAGTAAAAGTATATGAATTTTGGTGATTTAGAATGTAAAAGAAAGCCTTTATTTATAACTAATGATCTATGTAGTTTGGCTGGCCTAAGATTCATTTCGGATGGCCTAACTCCAAAGATCACGTTCCAATCAGAATCTAAAAATTGCGGGATAAAATCTTTCAAACTTCGGCTAGCTTAAGCTCGCATTCGGCTGGGCTAAGCTCAAGTTTGGCTGGCCTAAGTGACTTGGATTCTGAAATCGTTCAATTGCTGGAAACTTGACTGAACTTCCTTGTGCTGGCCTAACCTACGACAAATTTTGATCTTATGAGATTCGATTTTTATCCGAATGTTGCATGGTTGGTCCAAGTAGTTAGGCTGGCCGAACTAGACTTTGGGCTGACCTAACTAGAGTGTATATATCATAAAATGTGTTCCAATATATGCATGAGTAAAATACACATATTGTATGGTCCAACTAGGTTTATACCACCTATAGGTTGACTCATACGAAGTGTTCTGAACTTTGAACCAATGCTTTGATCTTGCATTGAGTTGTTGAATCTTCTTTCCAGGTATTTGATCGAGTTGATAGCTTGTCTTCAGTCGAGCTTGCAATCGTAACCAGACAATGAAATTTGACAAACTAATATGTGCTTTAATTATAAGTGAAAACGAGCTCTCAGTCCTAGAGAGGGGGGGTGTAACATCCCGGAGTTTTGCCAGCCTAGAATTAGACGTCCTTAGGCAATGGGTCGATCCTAACACCTTACTAAATTGTCAGAACAAAATCTCACAGTTTAAAATCGCTTGTTAACCCTTTTCCTTCATAAATCCCACCCTTCACCACCTTGTTCTTTCAATTTTCTAAGTACGTTCACCCTAGACACTATCTTAAACTAGCTAAGTATTATAACTTGGATCACTTTATATACAAACTACAAAGGCCCAAGTACCACCTCAGATAGAAATCATACAGGACTAAATCCTTTAGAAATTAGGCAAGAATTAGCTAGTGCTAAACTAGAGTGCCTGTGAAATTAGTACTAATCACTTTAAATACAATCTGCAAGACCCAAAACTTGTAGAATCAGGAGAACTCCTCCTCAACATCATAGTAGTAGCTCGGCTCTGCTTCATAAGCATCGCCATCACCTGAAACTTAACAAATCTGGTTGGTGTGTACAACACCGTCCCGTAACGTGGGAGTGAGTGATCAACTCAGTGGAACAGTAAAGCATAGGTTAACATGTTATCAATTCAGTCAAGCAGTAATGATAAAGCAGTACAATCAATCACTCCTAACTACTCTTATTAATGCAAGTATGAATGGCATGATGAATGCCCTTGCCAAACCACCCTCATGCGACACCATCTTACGTTCGCAACATGCGTTCATCCCTCAGTGCTCCACATCTACCAGGCACATGCAGTGCGATGATGAGCATGATTACCAAGTAGTTATTAGTCCTTTCAAACAGCAGGATTGGGAAACTAAGGTACCTCCCTTGTATCATTTCCAAACATGATCCATTCTAGGGTCGTCAGTCCTAGTTAATCTCATACGATGGTGTGTTTCTAGGTCGCTGCAAAGGCTGCCAGGGCTATTACACGCATTCGTTACACCACTCCCCCATCACCTTTTTAACGGTTCATCACTAAATTGATACAGGCCTAGTTCATACTCTATACACTGCGGCAAAACTCGTCGCCTCACCGCAAATTCAGAGTATGCTCGAGGTCACTACAAAGGGCTGTCAGGGCTGTTGCTCGCAATCGTTGCACCACTCCCCCATCACCTTATCAATGTAGGCCGACAGCACGAATATAGTGTCCCATACCACCATAATCGGCTCACGAGTCTGGTTGTTCACTGGTCACTATGGGGTGGCACGTGGCCCTAGCGTAGGCCGACAGCTCAACCACGGTGTCCCATACCACCATGCCCAGCTCATGAGTCTTAGCGGATCGAAGTACCATGGTTAACGGGATTTCACTGTAAGTTTGGTACCCTAGGTTCAAGCAGTAACGTCCAAACATGATGAACATACATTAGACACATCGGGTTGCTTGATGAGTCAGACTAGCACGAGCGCACAATCAACTGAACGACATGAAGTGCATAAGCACTTCGCATGGCCTAACCACTGTCGCCAACCGAAGTACGACTCGGGTTCGTCAGACACATCCTACGTGGCGAATGAATCTCAGCCACGAATTCAATCCCGTTACCGATTGCCTGGACTATAATCATAGCCCCAAACACAAACAATCCATGACCAGAATCATGTAGAGTAAAACAAAATAAACAAAGTAATTAAGCATGTTGGCAAGCATGTCATAAAACATGTAATAAAGCATAATATAAACAGGGAATACAAACACCTATATTTCATAAGTGGTTAAATTAAACAAGCAATATGGAGGAAATCATATACATCTCTAAGGTAGCTGAGAATCCTATCTCAACACCCTATTAAACTTAGTTCATCACACAATTTCTCACACAGGCATTTTAGCAAACACTTAAACTACATACATCAACATACATAACGTATGTTGGTCACATAGGTATAAGGCCAAATCCTTTCACTAGGGAGTTGCCCCAATTATAACACGCGTGCACCCACGACGGATAGTCATGGCAAGCAGGAATCCAAGTTCCATGTTCATTTAGTCATTTCCACAAACACTTGGAATACACTCCTTTAACATACATAGTGTATATTAGCAAAAACATGTATTAGGATGAACACTTTCACCAAATAAGTATTTTATCCATATATAATATATTCCTACAACAAATAATCATGGCAAATACATTTCTAAAATTTATACGTATACGGTACTTTCTACAAATACCTAGAAGAAGTAAAATTCCATATTGTTCATCTTTAATCGAAACGGAAAACAGACAACACTTTGTACATGTGCAATTGCATGCAGATCATGAATCTATCATTATCTGACATTGAAAGCATTGAAAACCATAACCTATACACCTAAAGTCCGCACATTTGGTCGTAGAATCGTAACGGATCCGATAGGTTTGGTAAGCTTTTGTATTCGGCAGTTTGGTAACCTATAGATTGAAATAGGTTAGCTATTTCATAACCTACAATTATCAAAACCCTAAAACAGGTTAGGGTTAGGGTTTCTTACCTAGAAATGATGCCGGAATCGCTGGGAAAGTGATGAGAAGGAAGTGGTTAAGCACGTATAGCAACAGGGAAGCAAGGCATGAAGAATCTCCCACATCTCCCACATTTTCTCTCTCTTTTCTCTCTCTTTTGCTAGGGTTTTTTCTCAAATTCGTATGGCTGAATGAGAGAGGGTTTAAAGGTCCTTATATAGCCTAAAACTTTACCCAAATAGACTTCAGGTCAAGGTATACTTAGGTTATATCCAAAGTGGACCTGTTTCAGCTCAACGGAGCACTTCTGGCGGGCCCCCTTGAGCCAAAGGTCGGACTTAAGCTCACTAACACTGGATCTACGTTTAGTTAAGTTTTCGTTTCAGTTGGGATTCCAGATCGCAAATGGCGGACCAGTTTCAGTTCAACGGTCAGTGGATCTCGATCAGAGATTCCGAGTACATGGATATGTTTGGGGAAATATCCCTGATCTGAGGGTGTAATTTGGTCTGATTCTGACGGTCTGGTTGCTTAATACTGATCCGCAAGCGAGAGGTGCCAGATTTCATAAATTTCTATTTTATTTTGAATTAATTTCACATTTCTCACACTCCTCGCTCCGAGCTCAAGCGAATAGCCTCAGAACACTATCTGGAGTTGATTTTCGAGATGGTTGTCAAGTCCAGCAAGGCGGTCCTAATTCCTTAACTTCGTGTTAATTGGACTTCCGACGTGCGGTCCAGATCTGATACGGAGTTTCGAGATGCTCCCGAGAGCAACCGGGTAATGAGATTGATCCTAGATTTTAGGGTAACCTAACATCAATGATTCTACAAGTTTTGGGTCTTGCAGATCATATTTAAAGTGATTGGTGATAGTTTCATAGGTACTCTAGTTTAACACTGGCTAATTCTCGCCTAATTTCTAAAGGATTTAGTCCTGAGTAATTTCTGTCTGAGGTGATACCTGGGCCTTTGTACTTTGTATATAAAGTGATCCAAGTTATACTACTTAGCTAGTTTAAGATAGCATCTAGGGTGAAAGTACTTAGAAAAATTGAAAGAACAAGGTGGTGAAGGGTGGAATTTGTGAAGGAAATGGGTTCAAAAGCGGTTTTAGACTTTGAGATTGAGTTCTGACAAGTTAATAAGGTGTTAGGATCGACCCATTGCCTAAGGACGTCTAATCCCAGGTTGGCAAAAATTCGGGATGTTACAAGACCAAATTCATGTATTAATATTAAAATGAATTATGTAGCCAAAGTGACCTACCATAAGGTTAATCTAAGGTTTATTATACCTGGGACATGAAGTATGGACATTGAAAACTTCATTTGCTTAGACTTTGATCATTATGAAGCTTGAGTTCTTCTTGATGCATCTTGACTACTTCACAAGCTTTGAAATCAATGTCATTTTGAGTTGCACTTGAGTCCCAAACTATGCTTGAGTCTTGACCATGAGTACACGTGAACTTGAGCTTGAGTTCTTACATATGAACTTGAGCTTGAACTCTTCTTTAAAATCTTCTATATTGTAGCTTGAACTAGCATGAGGAATTCATCTTCTTGACATGGTGTCTCGAAGAAATTTATCAAGATATAAACACAAGACACATACAGAGGTTTTGACATACAAAATTTGACAACCAAAGAGGAATCAAACCATAACACTTACAATCTCCCCCTTTGTCAAATTTGTGACAAAACATGCTGCAACAAGAAAAGCACAACATGTATATTAACGAATCATGCACCAGTTGTCAAGAACTAGCATACAGCATACAACCTCTTGCATAATCACTTAACTTCTCTTGTGTATAACTCCCCCTTAATAGTACACTTCAACCATCCCATTCACATCATCAATCCAATCATAAGCCATAGAAAATCTTCAAATTTCTCCCCCTTTTTGTCAAAATATGACAAAGGAAGAAACACAAACAGGATTGAGAAGATAGGAAAGTAATGATCAAGTCATAAAGTTAGAAAGATTGAAAGTTAAGAGTATAGAACATAGCATAAGGAGTCATAAAGTCAAGTCAGATAGAGTCTAACATAACCAGAGAAAGTAAAAAGTATTATAGTTATTACAGACCAAAGAGTTAAATCTTAATCCGATCCAGAAGAAGGAGCAGGTATGGTAGGATCAATTTGATGAAGGCCTTTTTGTAAGCTCCTAAAATGCTTGCGCATATTTTTAAATTGCTGATTGTGGCCAACATTCATATTCTCTACCTTCTCCTCTAATGCACTTAGACGAATATTGAAATCAGATTGCACATAGTCAGGATCATTCCCAGAGTCAGAATCCATTTCATTAAAAATATTGTCCATATTGATATCATCTGGAGGAAGATCATCTCCTTCTTCATCATTCCCAGCCTCAGCAACAACTCCACCATCACCATCAACTTGCCCTGGACCCAATTCCAACTTCATTTTATTTATGTTGGAGTTGTTGAATATTAGGTGTTGGATAGGAGCCTCTCCGACGGGCATAACAACTAACATATTAGTGGCTAACACATTCATCAGATACCCAAATGGAATATCACTATGACCAGGATGAATACAGAATTGAATGATAGAGGAACAAATCAAAGAGGGCAAATAGACATTAGCACCATTAATAATTGAGTACAAAATATGAACCATAAGAAGAGTCAACTCAATCTTGTTTCCAGAATGGGGATATAGATTAGAAGTGAAGATATGATGTAAAACTCCGTATCTGGGTAACATATGTCTGGTTTTGAGGGCATTCCCATTTTCAATCCATGGTGCATTCAAGTTACACAACGCTCTACTATAAACACATTTTTAAGATTCTGACATTTTCTCAGCAAATGTACTAGGATGAATACCATCATCTTTTACTGGTATGTCCATAAAGCCTGAAATTAAATGTCAATCAATAGTAAAAGGCCCTTCTCTAGTAACAATAGTAAAAGTCAGTTGCTCAGTAGAGAAATCAGTTATACATGCAACCATGGCCTGCGCTATGGGCTGGTATGCCGGCCCGCCCCAGTGTAAAATGTTTTCCCATCCTACAGATTAAAGGAGAGGAAGGAGACTGAAAGGATCGATATGGTTTAAACTGACAACTTTTTCAACAATCACATTTCGCATACGCAAATCACGTACATATGGTGGATCATCTTCAGGAGCCCTAAGATGGCGTCTAGTGATAACATTCGATTTAGAAGAAGAAGCACCTCTAGGATTTTTCTTTTTACCTCTAGGATCCATTTTCTTGAAGAAATACCAGAAATATCAAGAAAAGAGAGATGAGTTTCTCTAAATTCAGCAAAAGAGAAGAAAAACCCAAAAACTTGAATAACGAGTTGAAATAGACAACTATAATCAAGAAATTGAAGAAAAAAATACTAAGATTCTTCAAGAAATCAAGAAAAAAAACACTCTAACCTAAACAAATCGAACAGTGGGGTTTGACTAGTCATAGCTCGGGTCGTTGGAGAAGAGGAATGAAATGAAGAAGAAGTGGTTTTTCCCCAAATAAAAGCAATCAGTGCGCTACACGACTGGTTGTGAGACGTCCTCGACCGGTCGTACCACAACTGGTCGAGCACGTTCTAGACTGGTCCTATACTGGAAAAATAAATAAACATGTATTTTTCAAGAAATTTTGAAATATAAACCAATAAAGTATTTACACTATGATACAGAGATGCATGCTCAATCTTTTTAAATTGCACATACTGAGATAGAATTTAAATCTGCTTTTGTAAAGCGGTTTAGTGAAAATGTCAGCAAGTTGAGTCTCGGTTGGAATATATTCTAAAGATACTTCTTTTTCTTCCACTAATTCTTGGATATAATGAAATCTGATGTCAATGTACTTAGTTCGTGAATGCTTGATTGGGTTTTTCGAAATATTTATCGCACTGGAATTATCACAGTATAAAACCATCGAGTCCTGTACGATTCCATAATCACTCAACATACGTTTCATCCAAACCAGCTGAGTACATGCATTTCCAGCTGCAATGTATTCAGCCTCAGCAGTTGAGAGTGATATGGAACTTTGCTTCTTGCTAAACCAAGAAACCAAGCAGTTTCCAATGTAAAAACAACCACGACTGGTTGATTTTTTGTCATCGATATTACCTGTCCAATCAACATCTGAATATCCAACTAATTGAACACTAGTGTCATAAGGATACCAAAGACCCAAATTAACTGAACTTGCGACATATCGAATAATTCGCTTAATAGCAGTTAAATGAGATTCTTTGGGATTAGACTGATATCTAGCACAGATTTCAACACTTAAAGCAATATCAGGTCCACTTGCAGTTAAGTAAAGCAAAATGCCTATCATGCTACGATATAATTTAGGATCTACATCTTTACCTGTAGAGTCTTTTGAGAGTCTTAAAGTTGTACTCATAGGAGTATCAAAATTCTTACCATTCTCAAATTCGAACTTCTTAGTCAAATTCAACTCATATTTAGATTGTGAAATAAAAATTCCATCAGACTACTGTTTTACTTGCAATCCTAAGAAATAATTCAATTCCCCAACCAAGCTCATTTCAAACTTAGATTTCATCAAATCTGCAAACTCAACAGTCATGTTAGTACAAGTTGATCCATAAATAATATCATCAACATAGATCTGAACCATTAAGATATCATTGTTATGTTTCTTAATAAAAAGCGTCTTATTGGCACTACCCATTTGAAAATTATGACTTAGTAAAAACTTAGTCAATTTTTTGTACCATGCCTTGGGAGCTTGTTTCAAACCATAAAGAGCCTTTTTAAGGCGGTATACATGATTACTAAACTTAGGGTCTTCAAACCCTGTAGGTTGTTCAAAATATACCTCTTCATGTAAATCACCATTTAAAAAGGCACTCTTTACATCCATTTGATAAATTTTAAACTTTCTAAAGCATGCAATGGATATAAAAAGTCTAATTGATTCAAGGCGAGCAACTGGAACAAAGGTTTTATCGTAATCAGTACCTTCTATTTGAGTATACCCTTGTACAACCAGTTTTGCCTTGTTTCGAATTATATTTCCAAGTTCATCAGACTTATTTTTAAAAATCCACTTAGTTCCTATAATGTGTTTATGTTTAGGTCTAGGAACAAGATACCAAACATCATATCGAACAAACTGATTAAGTTCTTCCTACATTACTACTATCCAGTTTTCATCAGAAAGTGCTTCTTTTACGTTTACCGGTTCAATCTGGAATGTAAAGCATATGTAGTTACATATGTCTTCTAGTTGTCTACGAGTGCGTACACCAGTGAGAGGGTTTCCAAGAATTTGAGTAGTTAGATGATCTTTGACAGTCCTTAATTCAGGATTAATTTCACTTGATGAAGTATCTGATTTTTCAATTATAAGAACTTCATCATTATCTGAACTAGGGGCAAATGTATTCAAGTGATCATCAATGACCACATTAATTGACTCTTGAATCACACTGGTCCTGTTGTTCAATACACGATATGCACGACTGTTTAAAGAATATCCTAAGAAGATTCCTTCATCACTCTTTGTGTCAAACTTTTTGAGATTTTCACGGTCATGCAAAATATAACACTTGCTGTAAAAAACTCGAAAGTATTTGGCAGTCGGCTTCTTATCAAACCACATTTTATAAGCCGTTTTATTATTAGATTTACAAATATAGACACGGTTAATAATGTAACAGGCGGTATTTACTACTTCAGCCCATAAATTTCTAGGGAGCTTCATGCTATTCAACATAATATTTTCCATTTCTTAGAGCATTTTATTTTTCCTTTCCACAATACCATTTTGTTGTAGAGTTTTGGGCGCAGAGAATTCATGTGATATTCCCTGATCGCTACAGAATTTCTCAAAACCGCTATTTTCAAACTCGGATCCATGTTCACTTCGGATCTTACTGACTTGAGACCATTTTTCAGTTTGGATTCGTTTGATAATCTTTTTCACTTCATCAAGGGTTTCTGATTTGTCTCTTAAAAATGAAACTCAAGTGAATCTTATAAAATCATCTACAATAACCAAGATTTATTTTTTACCACCTCGACTTTCCATTCTCGTTGGTCCTATAAGATCCATGTGGAGAAGCTCGAGTGGTCTTAATGTGGTATTGGAGTTCACCTTTTTGTGAGAGCTCCTAGTTTGTTTACCATACTGACATTCACCACATATCTTATCTACTTTTTGAATCTTAGGTAGACCTCTAATAAGTTTTCCTTTGCTCAATCTGTATAAATTCCGGTAGCGTACATGTCCAAGGCGTTTATGCCATAATTCTGCCTCATTGGTATGGACCATGTAGCACGTTTGATTAGATGAGCTATCATTGCTTACTATATAGCAGTTTTTAGAAGTTCTGCGACCAGTTAATATTACAAAACCCTTTTTATCTATAATCTCACAACCTTGATTAGAAATTTTAACACTATGGTTGTTGTCACATATTCGAGATATGCTTAATAGGTTGTGTTTTAGTCCCTCAAAATATAAAACATTCTTAAATAAGGGAAGATTATAAAGTTGAACCATACCTTGGCCAATAATCTTGTAGCTGCTACTATCACCAAATGTGACTGACCCATCAGTCATATCTTTTAGATCGGTGAATAAAGCCTTGTCACCTGTCATGTGCTTGGAACATCCACTGTCTAGGTACCATTTTGAATGGCTTGTTGCTTTGAAAGCAGTGTGGGCAACCAAACAAGCAACTTTAGGAACCCATTTCAGAACTGTTTTGGGTTTAGGAACATAGTTGGTCTTCTTCAGTTTATAGTTGTGGGAATGACCTACTGAGTTAGATTTTAAGAGCTCCTTGAGTAAATCAACTATTTTTTCAGCCAGTGGGTTTCTGTTCCGATTTTTGAAATTGATATAGCTACGTTTAGGTTTTTGAAAAGTTTTTGTATTTTTAGAAAAACCTTGACAAGTACCTTTTTCTTTTGAGTTTGAGGCTTCTCCTTTCACAAAGTTGGGAGGAGTACTCTTCTGTTTATGATAACCAAACCCGGATCGATCGCTACATTTTTTAGATCCGGATAAAAGTTTTTCTAACTTTGGATCTCCTTGGGCATACCTCCATGTATCCTTCAAACTCAGAAGAGAAGATACTTCATTCTTGAGTTTCTCAATTTCAGATTTAAAATCTTCAATCAGGGAGGTTTTGAATTCCAAATCACATTTTGATTTTTCAAAACTATCTGAAATTTGGGATTTTTTCTAAAACAAGTAAGTCGAAGAATTCTTTGAGTTTAAAAAACTTTTCTTTTTGAAGTTTAAGCTTCACAGCAATTTTACAACTTTCCTTGTATAGGGCATTGTAAACATCTTGAAGATCTTCTTCATTTCATAATCACTATTCAGATTTTCTTCACTAGTTGAATTATCATGATCTGAAAAAGTGAACTTGGCTAGAGTCATAAGGGCCTTAACTTCATTGCCCGACTCGGTTTCGGAATCTTCTGAATCAGAAGTAGCTTTAGACTTGGATGATTCATCCCAAGTAGCTAACATACCCTTCCTTTTGGGTTTGTCCTTTTTAGGACATTTGTTTGCTAAATGTCCATATTCATGGCAGTTGTAACACTGACTGTCTTTCAAAGATTTTTGAGTTTTGGGTCTAAATTTCTTTTTATCATTTGATTGTTGAAGATCAAACCCTTTTCTTACTTTTGAAAATCTTATAAAACTTCTTTGCGAAAAGAGCCATATCATCTTCAGAAACAATTTTAAAAGATTTAAGTGCTATAGATTTACGTTTAGGAGCTTTAAAGTTTAACTCATAGGTTTGTAATGAACCAACTAGTTCTTCTACCCTCATATTGTCCGTATCACGAAGTTCTTGGATCACGGTTACTTTAGAGTTGAACCGTTCAGGAAGTGAGCGTAGTATCTTTGCACACACTTTACTTTCTGGAATTTTATCGCAAAGACCCCACATTGAGTTTACAATGTCATTTAATCTTGTGTAAAAGTCCATAAACATTTCATTTTCCTCCATATGAATTTCTTTAAATTTGGTTGTGAGGAGTTGGACTTTAGATTTTTTTATAATTGATGTACCCTCGTGTGTCATTTCTAATATATCTCAGACTTGCTTTGCAGTATCACAGGATATGATTCTTTTGAACTCATCCGGTGATAGTGCGCAAGTGATTGCATTTAGTGCTTTTGCATTGGCACTACTCTCACTTTTCTGAAGTGTGGACCAAGAAGTATAAGGTGTTATTCTCATTGATACCAGTTACTTCAATGGTAGGAGGACTCCATTCAGTTACTGATAGGCTATCAAAATTTGACATCTTATATATATAGCTTAGATCGTTAGCTCAGGAAATAAATTCAAAATAAAAAGCAATAAGAGCGAGCACGTTATAGGTTATACGTTAAGGTTTATGTTTAGGTTTAGGTTTAGGTTATAGGTTTAGGTTATAGGTTTTGGGATTTAAGAATAGGTATAGGTTAATATTGTAGGTTATAAGTTTTTGTTAATGTTGTAGGTTATAGTTTAGGTTTAGGGATTTGAGAATACATTTACGTTTTAGGTTTGGGTTTAGGTTTTACGTTTAGGTTAAGGTTATAGGTTTAGGTTTAGTTTTAGGTTTAGGTTATAAGTGTAGGTTATAGGTTTAGGTTTAGGTTAGGTTATAGGTTAAGGTTTGGGGAATTGAGTTTGGGTTATAGGTTTTAGGTTTAGGTTATAGGTTATAGGTTATAGGTTAAGGTTATGTTTAGGTTATAGGTATAGGTTTAGGTTAACTTTAGGTTTAGGTTATAGGTTTGGGATTTGAGAATAGGTTTAGGTTATAAGTATAGGTTTAGTTTAATGTTGTAGGTTATAGGTTTAAGTTATAAGTTTATGTTAATGTTGTAGGTTATAGGTTTAGGTTTAGTTTTAGGTTTAGGGATTTGAAAATACATTTAGGTTTTAGGTTTAGGTTTAGGTTTTATGTTTAGGTTAAGGTTACAGGGTTAGGTTATAGGTTTAGGCTTAAGTTATAAGTGTAGGTTATAGGTTTAGGTTTAGATTAGGTTATAGGTTAAGGTTTAGGGAATTGAGAATAGGTTAAGGTTTAGGTTTAGGAAATCGGGTTCGGGTTCGGGCTCGGGTTTAGGTTTGGGTTTTCAAGTTTAGGTTTAGGTTAAGGAGTTGTGATTAAGATTAGGTGTAGGTTTAGGTTTAGGGATTTGAGAATACATTTAGGTTTTAGGTTTAGATTTAGGTTATAGGTTTAGGTTTAGGTTATAGGTAATAGCTTTAGGGAATTGAGAATAGGTTAATGTTTAGGTTTACGAAATCGGGTTCTCGTTCGGGATTGGGTTTAGGTTTTAGGTTTAGGTTATAGGTTACGGTTTAGGTTTAGGTTATAGGTTTAGGTTAAGGTTATAGGTTTAGGTTTGGGTTTAGGTTATAGGTTAAGGTTTAGGTTTAGGTTTAGGTTATAGGTTTAGGTTTAGGTTAAGGTTTAGTTTTAGGTTATAGGTTTTGGGATTTGAGAGTAGGTTTTGGTTTAGGTTTATGTTTGGGGTAGATCCAAAGCTCAAGTAAACCTTAAAACGAATTGGGGCCACAATTGTTTTCGATCAAGATGATATTTGTGTTATTCATTCTTCAGGTCTAGGTCTGTGTGAACTTAGCAACAGGTTGGATCTCAAATAACCACCATGGTGGGTCCCAGGAAGGAATCAACAGTCAGGGGCACTGTCTCCACTATGATGTTGAGTTTTAGGTGTAGGTTTAGGTTTATGGTTTACTAGGGTCTGCTCCAACAATTTCAAGCTAATAAAGAAACATGGCCTGTCCAAATGGCCAGGCCACTCCAATGCTGTCCATAGGAAATGAATAGCTTCATCATGGTCATAACAGCAGTTCCCACCTTCCTGGGACCCCCGCTCAACATCCGGATAGTTCTGACGCACATTCGGGTCTGCTCCATCAATTTCGACCAAATACATAAACACAGCCTGTCCAAATGGCCGGTCCACTCCAATGTTGTCCATAGAAAATGGAGAGCTTCATCATAGTCATAAACAATGGTTCCCACCTTTCAGGGACCCCCGCTCAACATCTGGATAGCTTCGACGCACATCCGGGTCTGCTCCATCAATTTCGAGATAATAAATTTAAAAACAAGCTAGGCATCTATTTTTTTGTGGATGAGAACCAATCTTCCAGACTATTCATCAGGCAGTCCCTACAATGGAATATTCCATTTATACAGCTATTGACCAACAAATGAGATCCAATCTTCTAGACTATTCATCAGGCCATCCACATAAGAAACAATCCCCATTCAACATCTATAAAATAAAAAATTACAACTTAGAATACAAAATTCAAAGAAGAAGAAGAAATCACTTTAAATGTATCATAATGCATGATTAATGGTTCCATATGGCTGGAACTTGTTTTAATATTTTTGTGTGCTAATGTCATCTCTTTTCTAACTTGTTCATAAGCTCACATAGACATGAATGGAGGGAAAACAGAACTATCAGCTTAGATCCATTCATAAGCTCACACAGACATGAATGAAGGGAAAACAAAACTAATTATGATACTATTTGCAGGATTAATGGTTCCATATGGCTGGGGTCTTCCAATCTGAGACAATTCCAAGGCATTGTTTGTGTCCATGTTGGCATTGTCACGCCCCGAACTCGGAAACCGGGCTCACAAAATTCCCAATCACCGAATCCAGCGCCGACAGCCTCCGTAGTACCCCATTCTCGGCTCTTGACACCCATATACCAGGTTCCGATCCTAGGATGCTATAAGGAGGATTACAAATATGATTCAATTTGTAATAAGCATAACCACAAGTATAACCCACAAACAATAACCACAAGAACACCATCACAAAATCCACTATGATAAAAATCTTTGGAGTACAAGGCGTATGAAAGGGAAATACAATATACTGAAAATGACAAAAACTCCAAAAGCTCTGCTACACGCTCCAACTGTGGCGAGACTACAGCTGCATCCTGACGTGACCTGCATGCATCAATCGTGCATAAGCTTATAAAAAGCTTAGAGGGTGGTGTAAGTGTGTGCGTGAGCGTGCTCAGAATGCAAGGTCAGAGTAATGCGGAAACATGCTAATGAGTACATGAATGCAGTCAGCCATACCAAGGCTATACGGGGCAAGATATGAATACTATCGGCCATGTCAAGACCATATGATGCGAGATGCAACTCAAGCATGTCAATCCTCGTTATATATAAGTACAGTTCTCATTCAGGATAATCATCGGGGTTTAGTACACTCTAAAAGGCACTGACGTTCTCCTAGCCGCACTATCCAAGTGAGCGTAAGAAACCTCACTATCCGCTTAGCCAATAGTCTGTCAATACTTATCTGGCACTTCGATAGTGGATCCATTCACGAGCTGGTCAAACTCAGCTTAGTATTACCCCCTACTCTCGGGTAATTAAGGCCACAACCCTTTCCAACCGACCACGACACAGTGGGAGACGCGGCCTCCTAATATTCGACCCTCATGCGCTCATATATCCACTCGGTCTCGACGTTGGAGTCATCCTCTGGTACCATCGGGTTTAGGGACTTTCACCCAGGGACATCTATGGCGCCCCAATTGCTTAGAACATGGTTTCCGGTATCTAACCAGCCACCCACAGTGTGTTTGTGGAGGCTATGACCCTGATTTTGCTAGGGCATATCACAATCACACAAATGCAAGTGCATGTATCACACTATCAGTCATGCAACCATCCTGCGTGAGGCACGCGCTCATGAAGGCAACTCCGCCTATTAGGGAGCCCGTAAACAGTCTACCTGAAGGCGTATGCTATGATCAGTCACTCCTCATACCAAGCATACATGTGATGCGTATGATCATGAATCATGTATCTTGTAACATCCCGGATTTTTGCCAACCTGGAATTAGACGTCCTTAGGCAATGGGTCATTCCTAACACCTTATTAACTTGTCAAAACTCATTCCCTAGGTCAAAAATCACTTTTTAACCCTTTTCCTTCACAAATCTCACCTTTCACCACCTTGTTCTTTCATTTTTTCTAAGTATTTTCACCCTAGACGCTATCTTAAACTAGCTAAGTAATATAACTTGGATCACTTTATATACAAACTACAAAAGCCCAGGTATCACCTCAGATAGAAATTACTCAGGACTAAATCCTTTAGAAATTAGGCGAGAATTAGCTAGTGTAAAACTAGAGTGCCTATGAAATTAGTACCAATCACTTTAAATACGATCTGCAAGACCTAAAACTTATAGATTCGTTGACGCTACATTACCCTAAAATCTAAGATCAATCTAATTACCCGGCTGCTCTAGGGAGCATCTCGAAACTCCGTATCAGATCTGGATCGCACGTCGGAAGTCTGATTAACACGAAGTTAAGGAATTAGGACCGCCTTGCTGGGCTTGACAACCATCTCGGAAATCAAATCCAGATAGTGTCCCAGCGCTATTCGCTTGAGCTCGGAGCGGGGAGTATGAGAAATGTGAAATTAATTCAAAATAAAATAGAAATTTATGAACTCTGGCACCTCTCGCTTGCGGATTAGTATTAAGCAACCAGACCGTCAGAATCAGACTAAATTACACCCTCGGATTAGGGGAAATTTCATACACATGTCCATGTACTCGAAATCTCTGATCGAGATCCACTGACCGTTGAACTGAAACTGGTCCGCCATTTGCGATCTGGAATCCCGACTGAAACAAAAACTTAACTAAATGTAGATCCAATGTCAGTGAGCTTAAGTCCGACCTTTGGGTCAAGGAGGCCCGCCAGAAGTCCTCCGTTGAGCTGAAACTGACCCACTTTGGTTATAACCTAAGTATACTTTGACCTGGAGTCTATTTCGGTGAGTTTTAGGCTATATAAGGACCTTAAACCCTCTCTCATTGCAGCCATACGAATTTAAGAAAAACTCTAGGAAAAGAGAGAGAAAAGAGAGAGAAAGTGAGAGAGAAGTGGGAGCATCTCCCTGCCATGCTTCCCTGTTGTTATACACTTCGTTCTAATCATTTTCCCGGCGATTTCGGCATCGTTTCTAGGTAAGAAACCCTAACCCTAATCTGTTTTGGGGTTTTGATAGTTGTAGGTTATGAAATAGCTATCCTATTTTGTAATATCCCGAAAAATCGAGGGTCGAGTATTAACTCAACTCTCGAGTTTCCAGAACATCACTTATGCAACATAGATAATGATGATTAAATGTTGTCTGTATTAGTGCATTGAACATGAGTGAGATTAAGCCAAAACAGAATATCATACTCCGGAGATAGTGAATTAGCAAGCAGAAGACTGTGATAGATATATACACTATATAAAAACTGCGGTGAGTCTCCAGAGTGTGATAACATTACCAGGTTAATAAATTTCAAGTACATTTCTAAAATATACCAAATGTGTAAGTGTAATGTCTTCTATTCCAAGTACCATAGCCCCATCAATACAATACCAGGTCTTCATAGACCTGTCAGAGAGGTACATGTAGGAGAACTCTTCCTCCACATCACAATAGTCCGGCTCTGCTTCATAAGCATCGCCATCACCTGAAACTCAACAAATCTGGTTGGTGTGTACAACATCATCCCGTAACGTGGAAATGAGTGGCCAACTCAGTGGAATAAGAAAGCATAGGTTAACATGTTATCAATTCAGTCAAGTAGTAATGATAAAGCAGTAAAATCAAACATTCCTAACTACTCTTATTAATGCAAGTATGAATGTAGTTATGATGGATGCCCTCATCAACATACTCCCTCATACGACACCATCTTCGTTCGCGGCATGCTTTCATCCCTCAGTGCTCCACATCTTCCAGGCACATGGAATGCATGATGAGCATGATTACCGAGTTGTTATTAGTCCATTTCAAACAGCAGGATTGGGAAACTAAGGTACCTCCCTTGTATCATTCCCAAACATGATCCATTCTAGGGTCGTCATTCCTAGACAATCTCATACGATAGTGTGTTTCTATGTCACTGCAAGGGCTGTTACACGGAATCGTTGCACCACTCCCCCATCACCTCTTAATGATTCATCACTATACAGATACAGGCCTAGTTTATACTCTGTTACTACGGGAAGGCTCATCGCTTCACTGTAAATTTCGAGTATGCTCGAGCTCACTCCACTAACACCCTACCAACTGGCAGTCTATTTTCGAAGCCCGACCAGTCCACTTATTGAGAATGGAACCCGGATGCAACCCGACTGGGGACCACAGCCAGGTTGTGCCAGTGTTGGCCGACAGCACAAATATAGTGTCTCATACCACCATAATCGGCTCATGAGTCTGTTTGCTCACTGGTCACTATGGGGAGGCAGGGCTGCCAGGGCTGTTACACGGAATCGTTGCACCACTCCCCCATCACCCATCGCCCCAGCATAGGCCGACAGCTCGACCACGGTGTCCCATACCACCATGCCCGACTCATGAGTCTTAGTGGATCGAGGTACCATGGTTAAAAGGGATTCCACTGGTAAGTTTGGTACCCTAGGTTTAAGCAGTAGGGTCCAAACTTGGTGATCATACATAGGACAGATCGGGTTGCTTGACGGGCTCGGCTAGCTCGAGTGCACGACAAGTTGAACGACATGAAGTGCATAAGCACTTCGCGTGACCAACCACTATCGCCAACCGAAGTACGACTCGGGTTCGTTGAACACATCTCACGTGGCAAATGAATCTCAGCCACGCATTCATTTTCGTTACCGATTGTCTGGACTATAAACATAGCCCCAAACACAATCAATTGCAGATAGATAAAACAGTAATGGATCAAGATTCAAATCGTACAATCAAGTCTGGTATTATCTGTTTAGGGCTGTTAGGGCTGTTGTACGGAATCGTTGCTCCACTCCCCCATCACCCATGACGGATCATACAACGTAAATATGAATTTAAACATATGCATTACATAGATAAAATCATAAAAGTAGTTGAGCATGTTATGAAGCACAACACAAGAATGAGTTTGTACATATTCAATTCCTAATCACACAACTATCCAAGGAAATCATACACATAGTTAAAAGAGTTGAGAATCATATCTCAACACCCTTATACATTACAATCTACTAACTACTACTCATTCAGACATTTCAACAAACACTTTAAAATACATATATCAACATACGCGACATATGTTGAACACATAGGCATTAAGCCAAATCCTTTCACTAGGGAGTTGCCCCAATAATAACACGCATACACCCACGACGGATAGTCATGGCAAGCAGGAATCCAAGTTCCATATTCATTCAGTCATTTCCACAAACACTTGGGCCACACATCTTAGCATATATAGTGTGTTTTGGCCGTAGCGTGATTTAGGGCAAATCCTTTCGTCAAAGGGGTAACGCCAATACACAAATCATAAATCCATGACAATTAGTCATGGCAAGCACGAATGAGAATTCTATACTCATTCGGTCATTTTCACAAACACTTAGAATACACTATTTTAACATACATAGTGTATATTAGCAAAAACATGTATTAGGGCTATCCCTTTGCCAAGCAAGTATTTTATCCATGTATAATATATTCATACAGAAAATAATCATGGCAAATACATCTCTAAAATTTATATGTATACGGTACTTTCTAGAATACACAATTTCAACATACATAGTATATATAAGCAAAACATGTATAGGACGAGTCTTTCGCCAAACTAGTAATTTATCCAACAATAATATATTCATACAACAATTAATCATGTCAAAAACACATTTTCAAAATTTATACGTATACCGTACTTCTAAAATACCTAGAGTTGTAGAATTCCATATTTTCATCTTAATCGAAACGAAAAAACAGACAGCACTTTGTACATGTGCAATTGCATGCAGATCATGAATCTATCATTATCTGACATTGAAAGCGTTGAAAACCATAACCTATACACCTAAAGTCCGACCTTTTATCATAGAATCATAACGAAGTCGATAGGTTTGCTAAGCTTTCGTATTCGGCCGTTTGACAACCTATAGAAT
>JAJHSJ010001920.1:0-47361 GCA_021015155.1 Magnolia officinalis
TGTCATGGAGTGATGGATGATATGCAGGCAGTTAGAAATTACTGAGAAATTGCATGCATGACATACAAGTGATTCATACTAAACTGTCAAAATCTGGTTAAGATGTATCATAAACAAAAAATTACTCCTACTTGGTTATTTAAATAATGGTATGATACGCCATTGACCGAGAAATGCTTTTAACTCATGATTAAGCTTATTAAAAATGGTTACAATATGGATGCATCGTGTTCGTATTGTTCGCCTGAACACATTATACATGGATGAACTGGTCACAGGGGAGAAAATGGCCCATATATACAAGCTGAAACAGCCCGTATTTGTACCAAAATATGGCCATAAAGGTCGTGTTTGGAACTTCTTATTTTCAATATCTGTATCTCCACCCTTCTTCATATCAACAATGGAAGAAGCTTGGAAGCTAATTTTTTACTAGATCTGGGCCTATTTTGAGGATCAAAGCCAAGATTCAGAGGGATTCAGGCATTCTTATCAAACAACAGTACGATGCACTGTTGAGTGCATATTCAGAACATATAAATACGACAGATTCCGATGTTTTCTATTTTTTCCATTTTTCCAATATTTTATAAGCTTTTCTGGGGCCAAAACAATTTGGCCAATATGGGTCCCATATGGTCCTACATGTCCATATCGTTTCATTTTTGGGCCTGGCTGATAGGCTTCCCAATACTGTTATTCAAAGCCTTGCTCATGATGAAAATGAGATTTACAACCATTTCAATTGGATTTCTTTCCATTTCTTTTGTGGTATTAACTTGTTATTGCCATTAGAGGATGTATATTTTTAACACTTGCTTTTCTCTTGCAAACCAGGGTGATGAAGTTCCGCAGGAAACACTGCCAGAGCCATTCAATAAAACCAAACCAAGCATGCTCCCAAATGCTACTGCATCTGATGGGCCCCAATTACCTCCACCGTCATGTGAAACTCTTCCACAGCGACCTTCTCATATGTCCCAATCTTTTAAGAGGCGATTTTTGCAGAAAATTCCAATCCCCAAATCAGAAAAGACCCAACTAGAACATTCAGCAGATCCTCTGAAACCTATTACCTCATTCTCGAGTCCATGCACTAACAAACAACTTTCTGACAAGGAAGCCCCTATTCCTGTCAATCAATCCCCCTTTAGATGCTCTTCAAAACCGCCTACCAGTAAAAAATCATTAACTTTTGGCTCTTCCCATGTTCAAATACCTCCATCAAGCCCTTGTGAAACCCACAAAGAACGGATCACCATGAAGAATGAAGATTATGATGCTCAAACAGCAGCAGATGGCATCACAGGAACTCCTGCAAAGCTCATTTCTACTCCATTAAAGCTGATGACTGCAACGCCCGAATTACAATCACCAAAGAGATGTCGCCTTAGTCCATACAGTCCATATAACGGTTCCACATCACTGAACAGATCAGCAAGGCGTCCGATTCCGTCCAGGTCATTGGAATTCAACACTCCCACAAAGAACACTGAACTTGAAGATGAAAAGAATGACGTTGGCACATCAGAAGTTGATGATGTTCTTAAATTTCTTCCAGAGACGCTTTTGCAGTCGGTAACATCTTCAACATAATGCCATTTTATTTCTTAAATCATTGCATGTGCGATAGTTGTGTTGGCATGCCTGGTGCTCAAGACAGATGGCTACATGGTTGGAATTTCTCATAATTCTATATGCCATAAGTAGTATTAGTAGATTCAGAGATTTCTACTCATTTGCATTTTAGGAAAACATAAGTAATTGGTATACTAATGTGAAGTCCTACATATTTCTCTCATGTTTATATATATATATATATATATATATATATTATATAATATATATATTATATATATAATTATGATGTATGTATTATGTATGTATCTTCTCCTTGGCATTTTTGATAAATTTAATATGTTATAAGTAGTTATCTTAGTAGATTTTAAGCTTTCTTGTCATTGGCATTGTAGTAAACATATGTAATTTTGTGTATGTTATCCATGTTTTTTCTCATGCTAATTTTTATGTATGCGGTCTTTTGTGGACTAAATGTAATTGTGTGTACACGTGCTAGCCCGAAAGGCATGCATGCATGCACGTTCACACCCACATATTAACATGAGAGAGACATGTAGTGCTCCATAGGAACATAAGGATAACATACAAATGCAATTACATATATTTTCCTATGTGCTTATAAGAAATAATCCAGTCTTAGACACATATAATGGCACAATGTACGAGATCCAAAACATTAATTTATTAGACCCTACCATGGATGGGCATGTCTCAAAAATCATTCTGGCAGTCAGAATAGTCTCAATAGTGTATTCTTGGGATAGGCTAATCCATGATAGGGCCTCATAGATAGAAGGGAGCATGTAGCAAACAGGATTTAACATCGTAATCCTACCATACAAATGGATTAGCCGGTTAGGTTTTTTCGTGCTCAGTGTTAAACTTCAACTGTCATGTCCATGTTCTATATTGGAGCACATCAGCAAAGACCTGACTAGATTTGCTCTTTACAGTTAAGAGAGAAAGAGAGGAAGGCAATGGAGGAAAAGAAGGCAGGTGTACCTGAAGCCAAGAGGCGACAACAGATGATTGCATGCTTGCCTAAGCTCTTTGACATGATCCACCTCATTTTCCAGTCAATGAGGCGGTCTGTTCTCACAAAACAGGAGCTCATGCACAAGATAATCACAAATAATTGTGACATAGTTGATAGAAGTAAGTCCTGTAATTCTTTTTGGTTATGATCAGTGATAACCTTTTAAAAATAATAGCAGAGGGGCTCACAACCTAAAATATTTTTTTACCTGGATTTGCAGGAGAAGTCGAAGAACAGCTGAAGCTATTGCAAGAACTTGTCCCTGATTGGATTTCTGGAAAGATGTCATCCAGTGGAGATTTCCTTTTCTGGTGAGCTTCAAGAATGCTTAACTAGTTCTCTTCTTTTTCTTTAGTGCCGGACTATTATCCACCATTTCATAAGTAATGACGGCGTGTCGACTGTACACATGGCACAATCTATGTCAATCCAGACCTAGCAAATTGGGGCTCCTGCTGCAGATGGAGCATGCCTGAAAGTGTGATTTGATGATTTTAGCAATCTAATTAGTGGTCATCATATGGACAGTAAAAAAAGGATGATAACCAAAATCATATGGTAAAAATAATCTATTCATTGGATGTTTGGATGTATTTCATCCAGTGGGGCCCTTGATTTTTGCTGGTCAGTATTGATGTATTCTTTTAATAAAGAACAACTTAAAGCTGACATGGCCCATGATCTGAAGACTGAGAGAGGTGTAGTGTATTTTGAATGGAGTAAAAGCCCCATAAATTTCTTGAAAATAGGGAAGATATTAGGCCCACAACCCATGTAAAGTGAACTGTAAGGGCCCGCGACTGCTAAAAACTCAAGATTCTGTGTTTGCTTGGTTGAAATTTACTGCTGATTTTCTCAGACACTATCAAGACCATAGACAGTATGTTCAGTGTCCTTGATATTTTCCTTTTTCTTCTACTTGCATGAGGTTATTTGATGTTAAGATTAGTTCTGACATTAGGTTTTGGAACCTCCAGAAAGCAACTTGCTGCCCCAGTGTTTGTTTTCTTTTATGACAAAGATATGTTGCGTGCCCTGAATTAGTAGCCATTTGTTTGAAAAGATTTATATATAGTGCGGCCCACCATTCAGTGATACAGACTTTTATCTATTGGGCCCACCTTGGATAGTCGATGCTGCAAAATGTCCCACATTGTCCGATCTTACCTTACCCATTGCCCTTCAAAATGATGACTGGTAAGTGAACGGTGAATCATCCACCTTATGTGTTGGTTGGGATTATTCAATGGAGGAGACTCTTGGCCTTTTCCCATCTACAGTGGGGCCTCCTCATGTATTGACTTTGACTGACTGAAAGGTGGGCCATGTATGCCTGAATTAAAGTGTCATGAGGATGGGCCAATCCATTGTCTAGTTCCTTTCTTATTGTTCACATGCAACCCATGCATGGGAACATTTCCCATCTCCACTAATATGATGAGAATTGCCGGCAGCATAAAATTACATGCAAAATGGTCATTCAAATATGAGGTCTGAAGTCCAACCAGCCTGTCAAAAAGCTACCGTCTGCCCAGCGGACACCAACCCATCACCTGTTTGCAACATCCAACCTGTCCAATAGGTTGGCCCTATCATTAGGATTTCCTTGTGCAAAAACTAGTCCCATCTCCTCATTTGGCAGGCCATGCCATAGGAAGCAAAGTACAGCTGTTGATAAATAACAACAATACAAATCTGGACCTCCTTATGAGTGGATGGGGCTGATTTTTTTCACAAGGGATCCCGAGGTGTTGCCAACCGATTGTACAGGTTGGATGTCACATGCAGACTACAGGTTGGAGACAATCCACTGGAGTTTGGAAGCTATCCTACTGGGTCGTTGGGGTTGAGACATTACTAAATATTAAACCATGTAATATGGAAGGACATGAAATGGTCTTTAAGCAATTGAAAGCGCATTTAGGTATTTTATGACAAAGCTGCATCCTTGTCTTCCTTCCAGCAAAAGAGACCTACCTTTCACAACTCCTCCCTCTCTATGTGAATTGCAGTTGCTGGTTTTACTAGTTGGTGTCTGTGTTAAACCACATAACTGTGAAATAATGCCAGAATATTTGTATGAACACTTGAATCATTTTGAGCAAGTACAACTGATTTACAGTCCTATCTAGTTATGTACTGTTCATAGTAGTAAATATCATTTTTGGTTGTGTTGTTTGTATTGACAGTGTCAATAAGATTTCAAGTCCAGAATCAATACACGCAAGACTTGCAGAAGCTGAGTAAGAAGGAATGCTTGATCAAAAGTTTCAGTGGCTTTTCACCTCATACCCAACTCCAAGTAAGCTTAATTGGGTTATTTGAAATTCAAGCGATGAAGAACTGAAGTTTTCAGATGTGGCCTGTGGATGTTGTGAGGATGAGCTTCCTTGAATTGCTGCAGTTAAAACCAGCCCAAGCATTGATGGGCTGCAGTGAAAGCTGCCTTCAGTCTTTTTCCCTTCAAGTGGGGGGTTTTGTATATTATAATTCAACATCCCACCTATTGAATGAATTGAGATAACAAGCTTTTGAGAAAGCTTGTTTTTTGGTTATGTAAACAAGCTGTTTGTTGAATGAATTGCTTTGCCCGATTCCATGTAAAGAGCAAGTAAAGATTTCTCCAGCTGAAGAAATGCACTGTATCACCAAACCTTTTGTATGATTGGAGCGGCCCATGGATCGATGATCAAGACCACTAGCCTCTTGTAGGCCCTAGCATGGATGGTGGAAGTTGATCTGCAAGCCTTTCGTAGGCAAAAGGCCAATTATTGTATGGATGTTTTTGTGGGGATTATCACATCCTTCTTGGGAATCAGACGCCCTGATCCATTGCTCAAGTGGTAGACTGAGTGAAAGATACCTCGTTTCAACACTGAGGTCTCAGTATTGGGGGTGGCTTACAGTGACGTGTGAACTTACAGTGGGGTGTACTAACAAGTTAACAATAAAAAAGATCAATGTCCTAGAATACTGAGCTATGGGCCCCACTTCCCTTGATCACTGAGATCCGCACCCCACATACCCTTTGAAGACTAGATGTTCTCATGGTTGTCATTGACTTGTAGTATAACTTGCTATTTTCATAAGCTCAAATTGCATTGCAAAATACAAGAACTATGGCCAAATGCTTGTGTAATACCTTCAACAGTCATTCAGTTTGTACAGATGGGGCCCATGGTTTTGTTATCCAGACCATTGATATAATTGACCTCATCATGGATGTCCACGTGGCAAAAGTTACTCAGAATGATAGATCTTACCCATAAAGAGTTTGACCATATTTATTGAAGGTGACAGTTGATATGTTTTCTTTCCTAACAGTCTCTTGGCCGCCTGTAGAAAGAGCATAAGATTTTTCAATTCTATGTGATTTTAACTGGTTGGGCCTTCCATGATGAGACACATCATATCTACGGTTTGGATCAAAGATACACCGCCCCACCAATACAAACATTAGGTTGGAGGAATGTATACTAGGCTTTCAGTTTATTATGAGTTTTTATTGGCGCATTTTGAAACTTGACTTCTCCACAAATAGTGTATTATTGGGCTTTTGTCTAGCCTCAACCCAACTTCATGTGATAATGAAAAGCTAAATTACTATAGCCAATGTTGACCTCAAGATTTTTAAAAAGATATAAGGTTTACAACATTAAAAATATCATAACAACATTAGCTTTAGATTCAAACTTTTTAAAAAGATCTAATTCGAGAGTTGGATCATTAATTACTTCATCTACAATGTTATCTTGCCACCTTTTATGTATATATGCTATGTCTAACCAGTCTAATAAATTATACCTATCAGAAAAATCTGCAACATCTATTCATTGAGTGGACCACACTTGTGTTTCAGCATTTACTAATATTTGAACGCAATTTCATAGTGTGGCCAACTTGATGAGTAGATAGGACTCATGGTATGACCAATTTGTTGGAAGGGTAAGATGTCATATGTCATGCATAATTTGAAAGTTACTTCATGCATTAATATGAAAGGTGGGGGGCATGATATTGATTTTTTAAAGCCTCGTTGTGATGTGTACGTGAGATCCACTTTGACAGTTGTATGTGTAATCTTGTGTCAGGCCTAGAGCAAAAAATCAGGCCCACCTATGATTTTTACAAGGCCCATCGTATTAGTTATATAAAAGCCACTCCAATAATTACATGCCACGTTAAGGCCAGTTTGAACGGTGTGGTTGCCCTATATATTATTTTCAAGGGTAAGTTTTTAGTATACACCCGATGGATTACCTACCTTTTTTAATTCGACCCCAACAAAACTTACTTAGTTAAACTAGACCTCTACTCATATGGAAGAATCCATAAAGACAAAAATACTCCCACTTTTTCAGCTGCTTTACTCTAGAGACCGAGGATATTTTTGTCCAAATCTTTATTTCCGTACCTTACAAATCTACTTTAGTAATATAAGTTTTCAGGAAAAAAAAAACATAGTAGGAAAGAGTCTACAATGCTAATTTTTTCTATTTTCAATCGTGTGAGGCTCATGAGATAATGCATCTTATACTCAGAAAGGGTTTCACACATTAACTCCACGGTGTGGCCCACCCAAGCTGCTAATCCCTTCTCAAAGTGACCAGAAATAACTTCTCCCAGTTGCATATAGAAATTCTCTAATAAATGTAAAATTTGAATTTATGTATTAATTATAAATAAATATTTTAAATTTTTTGGTGAGATTTTTTCCTACAATTTCTGAGAAAAATCTCAAAATGTGAAAATCTCCCGAGAAAATACCATCCCAGATATAGATTTGTCACTGTAGGTAAGATTAGCCGACATCGAAACTTACAAATTCACTTCCTCTTATTTTGGGCAGATTAACAGTTCCTGAACTGGCACGTGTCTTGCACCATCTTGTGTCAGTGCATGATGTGGGTCCAACCATGTCATCATGCGTCCAGAGACGTTTGATAGTAATGGACAGCTTTAAGTTTGTTCATACTCTCAGTGGCCACCTGACTGGTAGATCCGCCGGATTTTCCCAAAAAGTCATCTTTACTTTGGGCCCACCTTACCAACGGATCAGATTTCATGCACGCTTCCCAAGTTAGCAGCTAAAGTAGCGTGTAGATTCCGCGTGTACATTGTGAAACCTTTCATACTACGATGATAGTTCACCATCATTTTGTAAGTTATGGAGTCTCATCTGATGTGTAAGTGGTATACATGTACACCTATCCAGACCGTCCAAATCGTCAGCTCTATTGTAAAAATGAGAAAAACTGGAAGTTCATATGGATCGAAAGATCTTAACCATCTGATTTCATTCGTTGGATTTTGACCGGTGGCCATTTTAATTTCCCACCGTCCATTTCGCGGGCAAAACATGCTATAGTTATACCTTTCAATCTGTTTGATCCTTGGGCAGTGGTCCATTTCCAATGCCTCCTCGAATTACCGTACATTGATGCCACGTCCGGAAGATAAGACAGACACCACAACTTAAAAAATAGCTGTTTAAGTATGAGTCGGAACACGTGTGAGGGGCAGAACATCTAATATCTGGGTGTTTGCACACGTGTCAGAGATCAGCGCCATTCATCAGGTAGGCTATACTGTGATCATATTATAGACCAAAATATAATATCGGTCCCTTGATAAGGCATGTAAAACTTGTTTGGAAAAATATCCGACCGTCCAAATTCAATCTACCTGTGTGACCCACTTGATGAGTGTACGACCGTAATTTTTTATTATATGGCATGTCCACTGTGGGCAATACATGATGAGTGGCCCTGATTTATGCCACTTGTGCGGTCTGCCTTGATCTCTGAATACACGTGTTCCGCGCCCTGCATGAGGTGGCTCTCCCCATCAGTAACACCGTACTCTTGGCCCTTTCGAATTTAGAAAATATTTTATACTCCGGCAGATTGTGATAGTTGATACACAGGCACTAAGGTAGTGTACAAGTTGAATACATATAACGCAGAATAAACCGTCCAAATACTGATCCTCAATATCATATGCATCATGAATCAAAACTCATTCTGATTCCATGAACTAAATAATTGATTGGTGGACATTAATTGGACGGCTGAGATTAAAGATGCCTACAAACAAACAAGCGTCCTGGATTTAAAGGCTAAGATGATTAACACAATACGACTTTGGTTTTTAACCTTTTAAAATGGGTCCCACAGTTTGGAAGCTTAATCTTAGTTAACATATGAGTCCCGAGTATCAACCAAGCTCTCTGCCAGAGTATAAAATATCGAGGTTCTCTTCCGTCGGCTACAAACGAAACGGAGACAAGATTCTACCTCTGCAATTTCACGTCTCTTTCTTTTCTTCCCTTTCATACACCCCACGAAGGCAAGAGGAAAAAGGAAAGAAAGAGAGAGAAACAAATCACCCCTTTTCTTTCCTTCTCTTCAATCCTTCATCCCTTCAATCAACGTAAATATCGATTTTTATTTCAAAAATCCCCCTTTTTCGCTTCTTTATTTTTATTTACCCCCATTTTTTGCCCTCTCAGACCAAAATATTTGTTGGGTGTCTCAAAAAATCCAACCTTTGATGGATTTTGATGATCTGAAGGCTTAATTCTACGAAACCTTTGGTGGGTCTCTGGTAAGTTTGTAAATTTGGCTATCTGGAAGCCTTTTCTTGGTAGGCTCTTTGGTGTTTTGTAGGCATTTCTAGCTGTATTTTTATTTATTATTATTTTTTTAAAGAATGCTCTTCTTTGGTTGAGTTGGGTATTTTTAGATTGAATTTAGTTGAAAATTTCACCTACCAGAAGTAGCTTTTTTTTTTTTTATTTTTTTATATTTTTAATATATAAAAATTGTATTAGAAGATTGCGGATTGCAGCGTCTTTGCGTCAAGCGAACTAGCCGTGATTGCCTGTGGACCCCACCTTGTATTGGGTGATGAACTTCCTCGATAGTAAAATACCGGCTGTCAGAAGGGTGGACATTTTTATGGCAGCTTAGATTGTCGGATGGAGATTTAATGCTGTCTCTCGTATCCCACTTGATGAACGGTTGGGATCACCGAGTGGCGGTGTCCCACATCTACAGAACACTGGTCTGGACTAAAATGCTGCTAGTTAGCACCGAGCGTTGCATGTTTCCTCTCTCTATATGTGAATTTTGATTGACAATGTGGAGTTTTGGAGATGCTTCATTTTGGTATTGATATATTCATTGCATCGGATGGTCTTCCGCCACTAGTTTGTAGTTTGATTCACAATATTTGGAGTGTTGATGATAGAAAGCATTGAAATCAAATCTGGGTCTTGGAAAGCTGAAAACTAGCGGCCTAACCAAATGAAAATTTTCTTATACTATTGTTGCAACTGAACTTGATAATTCCTTTCATCTTTACAGAATTAGTATATGAAAACATGTTAATACTAAGAATTTAAGGTTGACACTATTAAATACTTCATGTGGAATTGTGATTGCTAGTGCTGTTTCTCATCCCATGTATTTGGTGCTTTCTTAGAATTTTGAAAATTGAAGAATGTAGTATTTAGGGGCAGTTAGTTATAGGTTTCATGTGTGTTTATGTATCTATAAATGAAAACTTCCCATGGATAGTTGTATCAGTGTATTTACTTGAGGGCAAGAACCTTCAACATAGATTCTGCACCTGCTCCCGCTCCTGCTTCAAAGTTGTGCTCCTGCTTTTGAGACATTCACACTTTCATATCATTTTGAGGGATGTGTGAATCTAGTCTCATTCCTGCCAACACTCTACAACTATAAAATCACCAATTGCCCCAAAAAAGGCATATAATTGTGCCAATGAATATAGTAATTAGGACAACTACAACTATTGTTAGAAAGTCAAGGAGTAGTAACTTTTTTATTATCGAGAATCATGTGACAGCTCTATGAATGGCCTCGGTGAAATGTTTGACTTCTAGTTAGGAGTGCAAATGCGTCAGGTTGGGGTGTTCTGGATCTGACCTGTTTGATAATCGGGTCTGTATTTTTGCCCCAGTCCCAACCCATTAATGTCTGGCTTTTGTTGGTTCATACAGAAATCAAAATAAGTTGACCCATTTGTTTAATTGGTCAGGTTCAAGTTGGGTCTGGGTTGTGTCTACTTAGGGTTTTTACACAAATGATGCCCCAAATATGTTGTTTGTCTTCTTAGGGTTTTACGGGTCTGGTTGTGCGAGGGTTTGTTGCACTTTTGTATAATTGGGTTGGGATTCTTCTTTATGTTGTTTTGTTGGGTTTTGTCCTTGATTTTCCTATTGTGCTTTGGGTGAAATAAAGTTGGTTATTCATTAAAAAAAAATGTTGGTTGTGTCTAGACTTAAATCAAATGAGCCCTGAAAGCTCTTATGCCATCTTAGATAAAATTTGGGAGGAAGCTAAGATTAAAATCCAAATATAAATTGCTTTTGGTAAACTGCACAATACAGATTAAAAAATCACCCATAAGCAATACATAGTAGTTGAAGTCTAAATACATGCGGGTGTAGATGGAGGTGTCCCCTTAAGCGATAGTGCTTTGTTACAGCTAGATACCTCGTTCTAGAGTGGATGGTGGCCTCCCCTTAAGTGGTGGCTAGGCGTGGGTTGGGTTTTGTTAATGGCTTGTTGCCTGGGAGTTGTTTGTGGCCTTCTGTTTTCTGTTTTCTTTTTATTCGCTTTATTCTTTCAGCTTTTGCCTCTTCTATCAATAAATTGTCACCCTTCAAAAAAAAGAAAAAGAAAAAGAAAAAGAAAAAGGTCCAAATATGCACTTTATTAAAGTGTAAAAATCATTGGAAATTCAAATGTTACTCTCAACTTGGTCTGGGATGGTCTAGGTCTCAATCAGGTTTGGGTCAGGTCCATTTTAGGTTGGTCCAAATTGGACAGGTTTAGATCAGCAATTCAGGCTGGATTGATTTTGAGAGGTCCCGGACCCGTCCCATTTAATAACCAGGGTGAACTTATGGACCCAGTCCTGCTCTGAGGGGTCTAATTCAGATCGATAGCTGTTGATCGTTGGGTTGGGTACAATGATCCATTGGATTGACCCAACCCATTTGTACTCCTACTTACAATTTGATCGCTTGAGACAACTTGTCAATGGATACAATGCAAGACTTATGCTTCTTCCAAATGGTAAGTCATGATCAACCTCTAGGCACTTTGGATGCCTGGGAAATATTAAGATAGAAGAAATATGTGAAACATTGGCTTTTTTCACCATGCACAGATATTGGAGAACTAAGTTGTTAGTGCAGAGACTGTTGATTTACATGTTCGACCAAAATAATAGTCGACATGTTGGTGGATGACCCAATTCACTGCCATGCCTCTTGACTCTGGTTCTATTGTTTCGTAGCTAGTTCTTTTGGAGATTTGAAATGATTCCTGAATCCTGTGTGTGAATTGTTTTGTTTGTATGATTTTTGCTAAAAGTTCTGATACACA
This sequence comes from Magnolia officinalis, assembly GCA_021015155.1. Taxonomy (NCBI): domain Eukaryota; kingdom Viridiplantae; phylum Streptophyta; class Magnoliopsida; order Magnoliales; family Magnoliaceae; genus Magnolia; species Magnolia officinalis. The sequence goes on from JAJHSJ010001920.1 coordinate 12,037, forward strand.
TCGATTTCAGTTTCTGTTGCTAATATCATTCAATCTTGGCTTGCATTGCTAAATGGTTGGTACGGCGTGCTTAGCAAAATGCTTCTCTCTCTTCCCATTCATACTGCCACTATTTATTCCATGAGTTGTGCTGCACTCATGCTCCATATTTCTACAAACTCTCACAGTATAATACTGTTCTGTTTTTTCTATTTCCAGCTATCTTAATCATTCACAAGTCGAAACAATCAGTTTGGAATGGACTATCAATGCTTGCATGGTCGAAATTGAATGATGTCCGCAGACCAAAAGGGTGCAAATGCTTTCACCCGATTCAAATTGCCATGGCGAGCAGAATCACCACTAACCACTGGATTGCTTAATGACTCTGTTCCTGAGATAGAACTGTCCTCGTACCAAAGGCTACCGAGTTCTGGTAGTGAGAGCCCTTCTGGACTTCTTAATGGTGAAAGCTTGAAGGTAGAAGCAATTGCAGATTTAGATCTATTCTTTGAAAGGTTGTATAGTTATTACTGTGAAAAGGGGCTTTGGTGCATTATCATCAAGTGGATAGTCGAGCTCTTGAGTCTTGGTTTCACGATATGCTTTTCTGGGTTTTTCTTATTATTTGTTGATTGGCATGGTCTGCGCAATGCGAAGTGTGGGATAGATGCAGTTGAGTCAGGAATAAAGCCTTGTGATCTGGCTAAGGAGGCTCTTGACCGACACCCTTTAACTCCTTTTACATTTTCCAAAGCTATCATTGTTGGGTATCTGGGAATATTTTCTATTTATTGGGTCTTTTGCTTCTTGAGGTTTTTTGCGCAGTTGAAAGATACATTGGAGACCCGTCACTTCTATTATAATTGGTAAGGCAGATTTTATCTGGCATTGAGTTGATGTTGAAAATAATTGCAATCACAAGGGGTCTGTACCTCAGCAAAGGGTAGATTGCTCATGCTACAGCATCCTTACATGTGGAACTCATGATTCGATGACCTAACCATTAATCTGAGTCTGACAGGCCCGCTGTTAATGGGATACCCTTAAAACTTTCCAAGGTTGGAAGATTCTAGGCCCTTCAACCATTATCCTTTTCTCCATTGAATGATGGTCACTGCCGTAATTATTTATTGAAACTGGGTTCTTCCACTTTGGGAGATGGGGGATCATGGCACATCAGGTCGTTGATCTGCAAACTATGGACCATATCTGTTTCGAACTGGAGCATTGGTGAACTCCACATTTGTTGAGAGTCAGGACCCTATAGTTCTCTCTTAAATAATTGTGATGAACCATTATTGAATCCTTTGGCTCTCTTTTCTTGCAGTCTTAATGTTACAGACCGTGAAATTCAGACTACTCCATGGGCAGTGATTTTAGAAAAGGTGGTTCAGATACAAAGATCACAGCAACTATGTGTGGTGAAGGATCTTTCAGCACATGATGTTGTTATGCGGATAATGCGCAAGGAGAATTACTTGATTGGGATGCTCAACAAAGGGGTGCTTGCCTTCCCGATTCCTCAGTGGGTTCCAGGAGCTGGTCCTGCTGTCAACTCTAGAGCACACGGGCGAAAACATCATCTGATACTCACAAAAACTCTAGAATGGACATTAAATTGGTGCATATTGCAGAGCATGTTCGACAGGTACTTTCTATTGCTTTCTAATATTTTAATGTGTTGAACTTCCTGCTTGCTTCAGATAATTTTTACCCCCTTCAAAATTTGGTCTCTTAGGGAATTTATTATGAGTTTTCTGTTGTAACAAAAAGAAAAAAGAAAAAGAAAAAAAGAAGTGTTGTCGAAGCTTATCATTGCAAAACTAGCTAGACTCTCCAAATGAAGTGAATTGAATATGGATAATGGTGATGGAGACGAGCATTGGGCTCCCATCTGCTAGAAGAAGAAATAAAAATAAAAAATAAATTTTTTTATATAAATTTTTTAATATTTTCATTGGTAACATCCCCTTCTCCATCTAGACTTCAGATTTATAAGAGGATCTTTGCATATTTGGAGTGGTGGTTGATGTCTTCATCTTGAAGTAGAGAGGGTTTCGGATGAGCAATACTCTTGTCTTTGTGCTCTACCAGTGCTTCGACTAGGTTGATAAGGTAATTGAAGCCATGAAAAATAGGCTCATTGGTGAAAGACATCTTACTACCTACAAGCTGAGAGAATATTCAACAGGTGATGTCCAGAAGCTCTCCACCACTTGTTCTACCCTTGTCCCTAGTGATGGTCCTAGGCAAGGTATTCTGTATCGGTAACGATGGCCATAATGATCATCATTGTTACTGATAAGAGGGCACAACGACCGTAAATGACCCCTGTAACGGTCGAAAATTTTATTTTGCCCAAAAATTCTGAAAAAATATTTAGAAAATCCAAAATAAAGTAAATATTCTAAATTTGTATTCCTTTTTTGTTTTGAACATGTTATTGGTAGCTTAACGGTTCACACTTTGGTGAGAGTGTTGTATTTAGTTGTCTGGTGAATTTATGAACATGGTTATGTGCTTCTAATATTTACACATCACAATCAAGCGTTAGAACTAGAAATCGGGAAAAGGGCATAAATACCACTTTTACGATTTTTTGAAAAAAAAAGGCCCTTGGAGCCTCTATTCGCCCAAATTGCTTCAATCTACATTTTTAATCCTAAAAACTATAGCAATTGTGGTTGAAATTTGTTGTACAATAATCTATGAAAACTTTTGGAATAAGAAAAGTAAAAAAAATGAATTTAAATATAAAAAGTGGTTGTTTTTTCAATTGTTATGGGGGTAACGGTCGGTATGCCTTATAACGGTTGTTACAGCCCTCGTAACAGCCGATATGGCCCCAAAAAACCAACTGCCCTGTTTCACCCTCGTATCACATAACGGTTATAACCGTTACCTATATGTATCGACCTATACGGCCGTACCATAACGAATACAAAACACCTTGGTCCTAGGGGTAAGGAACCCCTAAAGTTGCCTAGGATCCCTTTTGTGAGGTCTTGCAGTAGGGGGATGGGCTGCGCTGGATGACAATATTCTTGGGATTTTAGAGGCTTTTTGCTCAAAAGATTGGAATGCAGCTTGGTGGTGTCGGTTGTTATTGAGTGAGCATCAGTATGTTCTCTCTTGACGTGATTAGGTCCTCTCTATTAAGGGCTTCAAAGGTGGTACTTGAGGGAATCTCCCCTAGCAGCTTCGTACCCTCTTTCTTTGAGTGTGGAGATGATCTCATTCTCTAAGATGACAAGCCTCCATTTTCCCAAGAGTTAGTTGGATTAGGTTGTATTATGACCGTCTTAGTCATTTTTTTTGTTGGGATCAAGGTTCGGAAACATGTGAGAAATTGATAAGTTATTGTCCAAGAAACCCTACATGATGTTTGCCATGGTTAGGATGTTGATTGAAGTGAAAGTGGTGGTGGGTAAGGTTGTAGACATGGAAGTTTGCGGGCTATCGTTCCCCATTCTTGCCATTGTGGAACCGTTCGGGGTTATCCAAGCCACTCAGTCTTTTGTGAGTGGTGAGCGAGTTGGGGTGGCACCCGACAACCTCCCATAGGTCTTTGCAAGCCTAGATAGATGTTGGGGACTGGGGTGGAGCTACGATTGGTGATGGTGTGATGCGGACATCAGTGGTACACCCTTTAGAGTGTACCAGAGGAGGAGGCGTTGCCGACAGAGTACCAGAGCGGAGGAGTTGATGTGGATGGGCGATGGGTCCATCGGACCCACTTTCTGATGTAATACGAGTGCAGGAGTGACATGACCGCACCCTGACCACAAATCCACGGGTCGGATTTCACACCCTACCATACGGGTGTTTTATTTTTAAATGTTTTTGTTCTATTTTCTTGTTTTAGGGCCTTTATTGCACTTTCTTTATTTTTTGTCTTTTTGTTATTTTTCTTGTTTTCAAGGACTTTAGTGCACTTTTACTTTTTCCATGGCTTATATGTACGTTGTGAGAAACTCTATTTTAATTATTATCGAATGGAAGAAATTCGTATTTTTTCTTCCTCTTTTATTAAGAGATTAGGGTTTTAGGCCAATTGGGTGTTGAGGATTCCACCCCGATTTCAGGTTTCCTTCTTTCTAGATCTTCGAGGTGCAGCAAAAGGTAAGAATCATCCTTATTCTTTTATTTTGATGACAAAAGGACTAATGCTTTCTTCATCTTGAACCCTTCATTCTCCACCCCTTTCGTTTCTCTCTGGATATCCCCCTTCTAGTTTGAATGGAAAATAGGGATGGTTAGTCAGTAGAATCAAATCCAAACTTAACCGTGGATTGACTTATAATAGATCTAGGATATCCTCATATCCCTAGGTCCTCCATTTTTACTATTTACGTGGTTTTATACTAATGAGCATGATTCTGCCAGAATGACCTCATCTTTGTGTTGAGATATACCTAATACTTTTGATTGGAAACGGTTGGTTGATTGGTGTATTTATTTGCACATTCTTTAACATGATTATACATGCATTTAGGATTAGGTCATCACATGTCCCTGCATCATAGTGGCTTTTTAGGGATGGTATGCAGGGGCACAAATCATGACATGAAACTTGTTGATGGTGTGGATGCCAAGGTATGCAACGACGGTGATGTGGCTTTTTCTTGGATGCTGTGTAGGGGCACAACTTATGACATGGTCACATGGAGCTTCTTGATGGAGTGGACGTTAAGGTATTCAATAACAATAATGGTGGTTGTAATAGCCTCCATGATGTCGTTACCCCTGCATTAGTCTTTTAACGGATAGTTATGGGGTTTCCCATAACGACCTTTATGGCCTTGTAATGCGTAATGATTCCACCTTACCATTATGGCCGTAATGTAACAATTTTTGAATACTTTGGTGGACGCCTTGGGTCCATGGGGACTGGTGCCTAACAGTTATGGGGATGATGTCCCTCCTAGAGACATGGTTCGTTAGTGGTGCAGGTGTGGAGGAGGTTTGTAGGGTAACTAGTGGTGTGCACGTGGGTTGCAATGATGAGGTGGAAGCAAGGTGTTCCGTAACAGTAATGGTGACCGTAACAGCCACCACCATTACCTTTACGATATGGGGGCATAATGGCTGTTATGGCTCCGTAATGGCCGTTACGGCCTCTTTTTTATTTTTTATTTTATTTATTAAAAAAACCCCCGAAAAACCTGTATCTGCCCTGTAATGTTGATTAAAAAGCATGAAAAACCTATATGTCCCGTAATAGATTATTATGGGGCTATTATGGCCTTTATAGGAGATGTAACGTGCCGTTAACAGCAATTACGGGTAATTTCTTTCCATAACGGCTGTTACAACAATTACGATCCCATAACGTGTAGCGGTTGCTACTGTTACCTTTACGTAACGGCCTTTATGGCTCCGTAACAACCTTTACGGCACACCATGGGTGGAAGCCAATCTTCAAAGCTGAACAGGTCCTCCTCTAGAGTCAAGGCATGGCGAGGTCTTTTGGTTTGAAGGAGAGGGTTGAATCCTTGCCTTATCAGGGCCTCTAGGGCAACCTGTAGATGGTTTAAGAATTCCACACGTTGGGTTGAATCGCCTTCTTGGGGATTGCTTTTGGCGCTTATATGATATATCATCTTTCCTACAAGATTAAAACCAACCATTTTTTGTGCCCAATGGCGTTTATTTGACAGGGGGTTTAGATGGCGGGGATGCGTGGCATTTGGATATATCATGCTTGGCATCTCAGTAGAATTCGTCCATTTTCCAAGGGTTTTGGTGGTCAAACCTCAACATTCCATGCTTGCACCTCAGCTCTCTCCTCGATGCTCTGTGGGTGCTTCTTAGATATTACCTTCGTTGGTGTGGATGCAATGGTAGCAATGGCCTGTTTCTGGAGTTCGATTTGGTGAGGTCGGTGGTGTTGCTTCGGGTTCTACTTTCTCGAGTAGTGCTTCACTTTCTTGGTTTGTAGGACCATTTGTAGGAAGTCAAGCCACTCCTCTCCTCTGACGGGCAATGAGACAACTCCTTATACAAAGAATGAACTGAGAAGCTACTAGATTTGGCTGTTGTGTCCCTCACTCAAGGGGACAACCTAAGACAATGGAGTCTTGTGATTAGCTGCGCAAACTCTTCTGCTTCCTCCTCCATAAGATTCTTCTGCAGGTGGGGGATCACATGCCAAGATCTTTCGAGAAACAGTAGGCAACAAACATACTGGTCGGGGGTAAGATCCACTAATCTCAGGAAGTCCTCCTAGAGGGGGTGCTCACCGATCTAATGATCAACCCAGAAACATGTTGCTGTCCATCACCATAAGTAAATTGAACTGTTTCGCTGAATTTGTACGTTACTCATATTCCACATTTCGGAAGCCTTGTACATTGAAGAGCCCTTCACCCCCGGGGTCCTGAAATGGCTTTGTCCTGGGTAGATTGAAAAAGGTGGTTGGGGGAATTATTTCTCTCTCACATTTTGCTTTTGCTCCATGTAGGCTGATTCTTAATGGGCCTTTTGTTGATAATGAGCTAGTGGATAAATATTACAAGATGGGGATGCTTCCTTTTAAAGGTGGATTTGGCTAAGGCGTGTAATTGTGTTAATTGGAAGTTCCTTTCGTATTCGATGAGCCGTATGGGTGATTGGGCTGAAGTGGTGTAGCTGGACAGGCTAGAGGGTGGTTTTTGGTCGTCATTAATGGCGGCCTAAAAGGCTTCTTTAATGAGCAGCATGTGATTTGAGGGGAACCCCTATCTCCTCTGCTCTTCTTGATTGTGGCTGTGGCTTTATCTAGAGAACCCGTCATAGGGCGGCAAGCACTGAGATTATAGTGTTGATGTCGTGGTGTCCCACTCTCATCATACAGATGATCATGACATGTTGTTCCTTGGTGTTGGGTCTTTGGGGGAAGCTGTTGCATTTAGACATATCTTGCTTTGCTTTGATGTTGTTTCTAGGCTGGGTGTGAATGTGGATAAAAGTAACATCTTCAGTATTAATCTTGGCAGTGGGAAAGTTGAGGCTATCACGAGGGAGGTGGCCTATGGTGTGGCTTCTCGTCCTATTTCACATCTTTGTGTATTCCAATCTCCATTGATAGGCCTTGGAAGAATATCTAGGATCCTATCATTGAAAGGTTTAACAACAAGCTTGCTTCTTGGAAGGGGAGTTTTCTTCTTCTTTTTTCTCCCTTGGTGGTAGGATTATGCTTATTAAATTAGTCATAGCGAGATTGCCTGTTTACCTTTTGTCTGCCTTGAGATGTCTGGTGGCAGCAGCCACAAACATAATGTAAAGGATAAGCAATGATCACAAACTACTTTACCTGTCTCCTGACAAAATCTGCATTTGACTGCCAATTCATGTGTTTGGCTTATTGGCAGTAAAATCATAATGATGGCATCTTAATATTACTTTATTGTCAAATTATCACCGAAACTCACTGATGTCACTGTTTGGATTTGAGATCTTCATGGTAATGCCATGGAAATGTGCAATGGTTACAAATTACTTTAGCTCGTCTCCTGAATGCATTTGCATTTGACCAACAATTCCTATGTTTGGTTTGGCGGTGGTAAAATCATAATGATGACACTTTTCCTTTACATTATCGGGGTAATCGGTGAAACAAACAGGCCCTTAGTTGCTGGTCTGAGTGGTGCAAACTGGATAGTGTTCGGGGGTCTAGGGATTAGAAATGTCAGGACGTGCAACATTGCCTTCTTTGCAAGTAGGCAACGGTTGGGAAATCGGGATCATTGTTGAGGAATCTGTTAGCAGCAAAAGTATGGCATTACAAATAATGGCTGGGACATCAAATGTGCTTCGAGTAAGATGGGCTTGCACATTCATGGATTCATCTCTTCTGCTACAGTCATTTGCATTTTCAGGTGGGTAATGTATCCAAGTCTCTCTTCTTGGAGGGTACATGGTGTTCTAAAGTACCTCTCTATGAGCTATTTGAAGATATTCTATTTAATCTTTTAAAGGTAACATCGTTGGAGTTTTTTGTGGAGAAGTGGCAACAATGTGGCTTGGTGCTCACTTTTCAGGAGAAACTTCAAAGAGGTGATAGGGAGTTTTGCTAGGTTAATGAAAATTCACCAAGTTGTGAAGATTCTCCAAGACTGCTGCTGCATTGCTACAGGAACAGCAAAGTTGGCCATGAACTTTAATATCTTTTCCAGTCATTTTTAAAGATGACTGTTGTTCAGTACCATCTTACACGCCATGTCTATGGTGCGCTCGTGGGGAGTTGTGGACTTCCAGTTGGCTTTACGAATCTTGTTCTGCCAATTATTCCTATCTATGGTCCTATCGCTGTTACCTGAACAAAATTCAATATCCCTTCTCACCACTGCCATCCAAATCCTTTTAGGTCCTGCCCTCATTCTCTTTGAGGCCCTTTAATCCCCTATCAAATTTCTTCTCCTCAGTACCATCTGCGGTTGCTGTTGCACATGAGTGGGCCATCTTAATCTTGGTGCGCTCTCAATCATTGGATCTCATATTGGGACTACTACTGGATTGATTTGGATGACCTCATTCTTAATTCTATCATTCCTAGTCTTCCCACAAACCCATCTTGATATTCTTCCTGCACATTCGTCTATACATTCTTGTCTCGGCAGGAGTCATGCTCTACTCATGTTGCCTTCAAACTGGCCAACGCTCTGCTTCATAAAGCATAGCTGGCCTAATAGTTATCTTATAAAATTTCCCTTAGGCTATGTTTGGAAACCATGGATTCCGTGCCAAACAACATAAAAGGAGGGTTTTCCTTTGAAGTGATGAATTGTGTTGTTTGGATAGCAAAGAAAAGGGTGGATTCCATTCACTTTTCCATCTTTTGGATTCTTGGCACAAGAAACTGGGTGAGTACTGTGAAAGGAATATGAGGTTTCCACTTGCTACCTAAACAAGAACTTAAAATTGGAATCCATGTTTCAATAGTTCTCGTGGAAAATCATCATTGGATAATTATTGTTTTTTCATTTCTTTTACATTCCATGTATCCAAACATGCCCTTAAGTTTCATTAGGCATGGAGTAATCACACAACACTTTAGAGGCACATCTTCACTTCATCCGCCAACATTAGTTCTATTGAAAATATCCTCAACCATCTCTTCATCCTTCTACATCATGCAAGGTAATACAAAATTCATTTTCTGCAAATCTCATAGCCGTTGATGTTAACTAAACCTTCTCTGTATAACTATTCCCACTATCATTGCATTGTGAATACTTTATCTTGGCTCTACTAAATTTAAGCTTTTCTAGAACCTCCCCTCCAAATCTTCGATTTGTCATTTGCCCCTAGTCTTGTTGACCAACACCATGACATCAACAACGTATAGCCAATGAGCTATTTATGTATTTAAAGAATCGGACTTCCTTAAACTGTCTAAGAAGAGAAGCTAAATTGCAATTTTTAACTTTTCCCATATTGATACCAAAACGTGTGCTTCTACAGAAATTTTTGTGTTAGGAGGGACTTCATCAGCAATCCTACTGCCTTAAAGAAGAGACTAATGGCAGTTGGGCTTGGGATGCTTCTCATTTCTCCATTTCTTGTTATTTTTATGCTGGTGTATCTCTTCTTGAGGCATGCTGAACAATTTTATAATCATCCGAGCACAGCTTCATCTCGGAGGTGGTCTAACTTATCAAAGTGGATTTTTCGAGAATTCAATGAGGTATTATTCATATTCATATACTTCGAATCTTTATCCATATTTATGTATGGTGTTGTTTTTGAATCCCAAATTGTAATTCCTGATATGTCCTCCCTTCTCATCATGTTATTAGGTATATTTTTAGTGATGTAGATTATATCATTTATGTGATTTGTGTTGCTATTGCTTCATTGTAGAAGGTGGTCAGTGCAATTTGATGGACCGGATTGCTTCAAAGGGTATGGGATGAACCCTACTATCCCTCTAGTTGATTACTAGAGACCGCCTTGAACACCCCTCTCTTTTCTTCTTCCCAATCGTAAGCACAATAAAAATCTCATTTTTATTGCCAACTGACTCCCGTGTCCAACAATAGGGGCCTTTGTGGGCTCTCAAGAAAACTCAAACCCTAAAGCTAGAGAAATGACGAAACTGCCATTGCTTATGGCTATTTCATATAATGCTATAGCAAAGGTTGTTTAATTTTTAGTCACTTTATTACATAAAATGGACTTAAAACAGGGTAAGAGCCCATAGGTGCTTTTGACTTGTTGGTGTACACGTGGGGCCTATACGTGATCATGTGAGGGGCTGACTTTGGTCTCATGTTAACACACTCGTGGATAGGACCAGCTTGCATCAGCTCCCCTCGGCTTGGAAGAACTCAGTTCCGTTGAGTTCATATCAATGTACTACTCATTGATCTCCGGGTTGAGTGCTGAAAATCTTCACTAGAAATCCATGTACACTCAGACCTTAGACCTTAGACCTTAGTCGACCATTCCACTTCACTAAAAACTTCTGATACCCACCACAGTGTGTGGATGCAATTTGATTGTCAAGCTCATCTTTGTTCACTTTGTTGCACATTCGTTGCACGTCAGGTATTTGAATCATTTGTTCTTCGTCATCCCCATCGTCATGGTGTCTGATGGACACGTTTAAATATTCTACATTGATGATAGGGCTGATCCTCAACTCAAGTGGAAGCTCGATGAGATGCACATTTTTCTTCAAGTCTCTTGCTCCCAAAGGACTCACATTCCTCGAATCTATTTTTCCCTGGTGGTAACTGTTTATGCTTAAGATAGACCATCACATGGTCATTATCATTGGATTGCCAATTGTCGCATCATGTCAGCGCATCCCTCGTAGTTTCCATTAGTTTGTGCTATTGTAGTTCTAACATCCTCGTGTGTCTCCATGATATGTTGCTCAAAATCCTCAGCACCCTGGCATGGTCTGGTACTAATCAATAGTGATACTGGATCAATAGGTTGTCAAGGTTTAAGCCCATCAATGGTTTCAAAAGTGGAAAATTTTGTGGTTGGTTTGCTAAAGACTTGTAGGTGAACTCTGCTTGAGATAGAGCAAGATCCCACATGATGAGATGGTCATCCACAAGACATCACAAGACTCACAAGAAGTTCCCAATGCTCTGGTTGAGCACTTCTATCTGACTGGTGTCTGTGAATGTCAGCACTTGAGAGCTTTAGTTTGGTTCTTATTTTTTCCCAGAGTGTCTACCACAAGTTACTCATGAATTGCACATCTTGGTCAGACACAATGGTTTAGGAACCCCGTGTAGTTAGACTGCTTCCCTGAAGAAGAGGTTTACAACATGCATGGCATCTGTCTTCTTCTTACATGGGATAAAATGGGCCATCTTGGAGAAGCAATCAACTAAAATGCAGATGGAATCATGACCTTGTTGTCTCTTTGTCAACCCCAAGCAAAATTCATATTAAGATTTTCCCATGGTTCATTCAGAACATGTAATGGAGTGTACAGATTGATGTTTTTTTTTTTTTTTTTTCCCTTTACCAAGCTGACATATGCGCATTGTCGGACAATAGTGATGACATCTTTCTTACTTCCTAGCCAATAAAAATGATATTCAACCATTTTTATGGTCTTGTCAATCTGCAATGATCAGCAAGGCCACTAGAATGCAACTCCTGCACCACTAGCTCTCACAATGAGCCCTTTGGAATACATAGCCTTTGTATCGTGGAACATGTAACCATCATGTACAGAAAATAGAGGTTACTCATCTTTTGATCCGACAGATAAGGTGGACAATTTTTTTTTGAAAGTCTCCATCAGCAACACAATCTCTCTTGATTTCCTCAAGTCCCACTGTTGAGACTGAGAGGGTGGTCAAGAGACACGTTTCTTGCTGAGAGCATCTACTACATTGTTCCACGTTTGCTTGGTATTTGAGGTTAGTGGTGAACTTCTGAATCAATACACTCCACTTAGCATTTTATGCACTTAATTTCTTTTGGGAGTTTAGACAACTCAAGGCCCCATGGTTTGAATAAAGTATGAACTCTCAATGCACTAGATAGCATCTCTAGTGCTTCAGGGCTTGAACTACAATGTACAACTTGACGTCATAGGTAAGGGCCTTTTTCATTCATTGTTGAGCTAGAGGGCCTTTTTCATTCATTGTTGAGCTTTCTGCTGAAATACGCAATTGGATGCCCTTCATGGCTTGACACCACCAATGCCCATGTGAGAGGCATCACCCATCGCTTTAAAGATTTTATCAAGTCCGACAGGTGGAGAATTGGTGCTTTGTTTGGTCTCTTTGAAGGCGATGGCCGCTGTGTAGTCCATTCAAAAGGATCAACTTTCGTACACGTAGTAGTTGGTGCAATGATGAAACTGATGTTCCTGATAAACCTTCATTAAAAGGTTGCCAGCCCATGAAAACTGAGAACCTCGTGAATGTTCATCGGAGTTGGCTAATCAAGGATGGCCTTTGTGTTTTGTTGACACAACAAATCGCAAGAAAACTATTATGGGACTCATGTAGGCAGATTTTTCTAGGTTGATATAGACTTCCTCTTGTCAGAAAATTCTCATCAGCTATCACAGATATATTAAATGATCTTCAGGTGTATGACTATAGATGAAAAGTTCGTCCAATTTCATAATGACAAACTTGCCTATGAATGACCATAAGATTTGTGTCATGACATGCATGAATGTGCTTGGTGCGCTCGTCAGGCCAAATGACATGATTAAACATTCATATAATTCATCCTTTGTTTTAGAGGGAGTATTGCATTCGTCCTGTAGATGAATTCTGATTTTGTCTGTAATGCAGGGGCATTTTTACACCGGGCTTGAGTGGGGTCACCTGTGGGATGCGGGGGCACACTCGGGGGTGGGGCGGGGCCCATGGGGGAGGTCTCGTGTTCGAGACTCATCACCGGAGGTGATTAATGCGCATTTCACACCAGATTCGAGTGGGGTAGCTTGTGGGATGCGGGGACACACTTGGGGTGGGCGGCCCATGTGAGGCGGTACTCATGTGATTTGGGGCCCACGAGGGGGTTCGGCCGAGGTCCTAACCCATGAGATGTGGGGCCTGGGTTATGAGATAAAGGGATTAATTCGCCATGCTCTAACAGTTCGAGCTTTTAGAGCAAGTGGTTAATTATCCTGTATCAAATTGGTATCAGAGCGGGAGGTCTCGTGTTCGAGACTCCTCACCGAGGGTGATTAATGCGAGGGCATTTTCACACCGAGCTCGAGTGGGGTCACCTATGGGATGCGGAGGCACACTCGGGGTGGGTGGCGCCCACGGGGGAGGTCTCGTGTTCGAGACTCCTCACCGGGGGTGATTAATGCCCATTTCACACCGGGCTCGAGTGGGGTAGCCTGTGGGATGCGGGGACACTCGGGGTGGGCAGCCCATGTGAGGCGGTATGCATGTGATTTGGGGCCCACGAGGGGGGTTCAGCCGAGGTCCTAACCCATGAGATGTGGGGCCTGGGCTATGAGATAAAGGGATTAATTCGACATGCTTTAACAGTTCGAGCTTTTAGAGCAAGTGGTTAATTGTCCTGCATCAGTCCGTATTGGCCAATACGGGCCTTATTGGCACCAATATGCAGCTCCCTTATTGTTTGTGACTAATACAGGTATTTAAGTGTGCCGGCCAGCCCATTTTTTCATATTTCCCTCTCTTTTTTTTTTTTTTTTTTTTTTTTTATTTTATTTAAAGATTTTTTCTTGCTTGGGATTGTTTTAAACTAATTTCTGACCGTATTTTACTTGTTTGGAAGATCAGAACACGTGATTCGAAATTGAAGAATAAAAATTTTGAAGGCAGTATAGTGGAAATTAATAAAAAGGGTAATAATGGGAGGCATTAATTTTTTTATTTTGTTTTTATCTTGCTGTAATGGTGTCGAATCAACATGATAACTCCAAATCGGCCAAATCAATGCTTGATTTGTGTTTCATTTGGGCATATTTTGCATCAACTACATTTTATTTTATTATTATTTATTTATTTATTATTATTATTTTTTTTGGATTTGTGCAGTATTGAATGGGCATCATTTGTACAAAGTTAGAAACTGAAAATCCAAGGAAACTATTCATATCCTTGAGTATAGGATCATATAATTTCTCTAGTTAAAATGTGTGGCAGCACTATTAGACTGTCTTTCCTCAACACAGTTACTGGATACTCCCACTTAATGACATACAACACCATTGGTTATTTTTGTATTCTCTTTTTCTCGCGAACCCCTTATATTGTTTTCCCCCCCTTCTTTTTAAGGACCCCTTTGAAGGAATGCTTCATTTTGTCACTTATTTAAGTTTTTTGTTTGTACACTGAGGTATAACTATAAATTGATCCGAGTCTAGCTTTGCTCTTCAGGTAGGTGATTTAGCATGACACATCTGACGTTCTCTATTTTTCAAAAGATTCTGAAATTTAGTGCCATAAACATTGTCCTACTCCACCCCTTCTCCACACGGCATTCTTCCTCCAACTGCATCATGTTGTGTCATATCCATCACCGGGCACTAATTGTTTTAAGTATTCATGTTGCTGGCAATCTTGGTTATCAGAGTCAATGAAGTTCAATTGAGCTTTTCTCAAGTTTATTTTTGTACGATTTTTCTTTTCTTTTTTACTTCAATAGGCATGAAGCATGTGAACTTTGTATGCATTGAATACCAAATGCATCAATATTTGATTTATTGTAAGTGGATGGAACGAGATTGATTTCTTTTGCTACCATCAGTCTCAACTCTCAAGCTATTCCATTTTATACATTGATTTGTACACATTTAACTGATGTTGCTTCTTGTTTGCATTTCAGGTCGATCATCTGTTCAGACACCGGATTGACAGTAGTGTTGTACATGCTGCTGAATATCTAAAGCAATTCCCCTCTCCTATTGTTACCCTAATTGCCAAATTCATTTCTTTCGTTTCTGGTGGCTTCGCTGCTATTCTGATCATCATTGCATTCCTGGAAGAGTCTCTGCTAGAGGGTCATGTAAAGTCACTTCTCACGACACTGTGATGCTTTACACTGAAAAGGGATTATAGGGTAGCCTCACCTCTCCAGTTTGCCGATGCTCCAATCTCCACATATATAGCTCTTTCATTTATTTATTGGGTGATCCCTAAGCTGCACAAATTTTTATGCAAGTGCAGCTCCACTTCGGACATGTGCTTCTGCTCCCACTTCCTATTGTTTATATTGAAACATTCCGAAACAAATGCTTCCTTGCTCTTGCACATGAATCCATTTCCACCTCCCCTGTTGCTTCACGCTACTATATGCGATCTAGACCGTTGATCTGATGGGCATCGTGTGTGTGAATGTGTAGTGGAAATTCTTAAAGGTTGTCTTGAAGATCTTCCAGATTATCAAATCATACTCATAATCATTGGCCTCTTCTGTTGAATGTGGACTGTTGCTGTATTTTTTGTTAACTGTCTATTTGCAGTTCAATGCTTGAAGAGTCAGGATGTTCCTGGGAAATTTTTGGGGCATCACCCGTCTGCACTGCAGCCATCAAATCAATGGTCCCGATCACTGAACCATGGGCCCAACTTGCATGGAATTGGGAGGCATCGGCAAACTTATGTTCTCCAAGGCTCAAGACTCTATAATTCCACTAGACTGTAGCTCGTTCATTTTTAGGATTGGAAAATCCACTGGTTAGGTTTTACAATACCGTAGCATCTTAATGCAACATGCAGATATTTGGTCGCAACCTGTTTTGGTATGCTGCGGTTTTTGGGACTGTGACAGCTATCAGTAGGGCTGCTGTGGCCAATGAGTTTCAGGTCCTTGATCCAGAAGGGGCAATGTCTCTCGTTGTCCAGCATACGCATTATATGCCAAAGCGATGGCGTGGTAAAGAAAATACTGATTCAGTCCGTACAGAGTTTGAAACCTTATTTCAGGTATAACAAAAGTTCATCACTTTCATCGATTTCTAATGCTAAGTTTCTACTGAGTTATGTGATTCATTGTAAGCTCTTTTCTGTTAGAGACGCGGCATGAGAGTCCTTCAGTATGGCTATTATATACCATTTTCACGTGCCAATCATTTTCTCTCTTTCTTCTTGGCGAAGCCCAGGATTTACAACCTTGACTATCTGGGTTATTACACCACTTTCAGTTCTTATCAATAAAGATACCAATTCACTTGTTTTGTTTTCAACATCTGGCAACACGTAGTAGTTATTTCATGTATAAAAATAAAAACTGAATGTATTTTGATAATGTGGGTACTGTGTTTGGCAGTTAAAATTAAATGATATGGCTTTGTAATTTATCATTCATTTCCTTATCCTTGTGCTGTTTTAATTTGTCTAATTCACAATGATTACATAATGCTTTTATCTTAGTCAAATTCCATGACTTTGGTCTTCAAGCCCTTTTGGACTGTTTTAAAACCCTGACTGGAATTTGACTTGCTTCTGTCGGTGGATTGGTCCAAACAGGTGCAACTGTTTTGACCAACGATATGTTTAAATAAGATGATAGGAACTACATAGCTTAATGTCTTTGGCAGTTCATAGTGTGTTAGGTTTCTACAACATCGATTGTGGGTTCAAACCCTGCAAAATGCATTTTGGATTTTACCCACAAATAGTTGAACTGGCCGGCCGGCCCGGCCATTCGAAATGTGCAACCCAATGTGTGGGCCAGGATTAGACAGTTCGAACTATATCTTGGTGACCTGAATTGTTTATTTTGCTGGTTCTGTCCCAACTGGTCCAACCGTCTTTTCCAGTTTGGTTTTAAAGTACTGCTTTCAATCCGGTTAAACCGTCCTTATCTCTAGTTCTCAAGCATTGAATAGCCCAAGGAAACTCACCTCTATTACCTTTTTCCAATTGCTAGTGTTGTTACCACTCCCTATGGCTCCATTTGTTTAATTGGTAACCAGGCCTTAATCCTACTGGGCCTTACATGGTCAGGCCTACATTCGCACCTTTTTGGACCCTCATTGTACATTGACCCATAAATCGAGTGGGCTCTATTGCATGACTTGGCACAAAATTCAGGTTGATCAACTGCCAACCAGCTCATCATGTGTATTACAGTGGCTATTCTTCCCAGTAGCAATAGCATTCCTTATTATAGTGTTACTGTGCATCTATTTTAGGTTGTTATTGTTGTAGATATTTGTAATCGAATAATGTAATTCTTTTAGGTTGTTATTGTTATTGTTATGGAACTTAGCTAAAGGACACACGTGGTGAGAGTAGCAATCATATACCCCATTAGGGCGTGTTTGGCCGGACCGATCCCATGGGATTAGGTGGGATGGAATGGTTTTTAAGGTAATGATGGTGGTGTCAGTGTTTGTCTGTTGATCCCATGGGTTTGGGATAGCCCATGGGATATCCAGCAGGGTGTTTGGATGGTCACAAATGGATGGGTTTGCATCTCCACTGCTTCTCATGGTGTGCCCCACTCACTGCTTTATAGCTGCCTCAAAACAACTTCATGGCTGAATGTAGGCAGGTGAAAATGATGGAGGGAGTAGATATGTCATTGATATCTTGGTGGGCCCTACACAGCGGTGAAAACCTATATCTCGGGATTGACGGAATCCAAGCGCTGTTTACGAGGGTGCGGTGGAATGGTTTTTATCCCGCTGTCCCAAACAGAAAAGGGGATGGGATGCAAACAGTATAACCCTCTCAAAACATCTTAATCCCATATCTAGCGCCCAGCCAAACACGCCCTTATAGTGTTACCGATTTTTTCTCTTTCAATTTTTTATTGTTTTAGTATCTTTTCCATGCGATATACATGCGGATCTTAAATGTCCTACACATGTATGCATATGCCAGACTTGGGCCATTAGCTAGGTGGGCCACATCACATGTATGTGCCCTGACCCAAAGGCTGGTGGTCGACGAACTCATCTTGTGAGGCTCTTGTGCATGTTTGGGATCTATGTTCTGAAAATTGAATCACATTGTAGAATCATAAGGGGTAAATCATATATTATAAGGTTACTATTTTTCATCAAATCATAGTAAAAAAGCTAACAAAATATTCAAATATATATATATATATATATATATATATATATATATATATATATTCTGTTTCATCATATTCCATCATCATCATCATCATCTTCTTGATCATCTTTTTCTTCCAATTGATCCATGTATGCATTTTCTACATCTTCTATTTCAAAATCTTCAGTAGTGTCCTTCCTCTTCTCCATGTTGGAGGCTTTTTGGCCACGATTACATTTTCTATTTCAAAATCTTCTGTAGCCTCCTCCATTTTGGAGGATTTTTGGCTGTGAGTAAGATATTTGTATCACATCCAATACCTGAAAACTTTTTCTCGGTTCGTCATTAGGCTCTTGCTGCACACACATGTTTTCATCTTCTTCAAACATATCATTACCAACTATCGACCAAGTTTGGTCAGTTGGAAGAGCTGAATCGTCTTTCTGAGTAATTCACTCATCATCCGACCTGCTTCTGAAACATTCCAGATCTAGATTTTGTTTCTTCTTAATTTCTTTCTTACTCTGAATTACAGATTGTACTTGGCAAAAACAGGGGCATCAAGACTTGCTATTTTGTTACTTAAAATGCCTTGTTTTATTGTTACCTATAACTCCACGAGTTTGTTGTTTTTATATGGTTTTGCTAAGCAAACATTCATTCGGTGGGGGTAGCCATTGCATTCCCCATTATTTGTGTTACTTAATCTAACTCTTTGAGGCTTTTATTTTTATAGAGGTTTGCTAAGTGAGCATGCATGCATGTGGATCCAGCCACACATTCCAATATGGCACATTTATGTCAGATTTGAGCCCTCCATCAGGTAGGCCCTATCCTTCCTATGTGCCCTGGCCTAAGATTGGGACTGGCTGACTTATCCGGTGAGCCATTGTATGAAAAAAAAATGTTGAGTTAAAAAGCTTGCAAAAGGCCACATTCAATGTGACTCTGGCCTGAATTTTGAGGTGTACTATGGCCTGACCTGATGGGCTGCTTGGGTCTTGAATGCATATACATTTGCATGTGTATCTGCATGCAGCTCAACTGGGATCTACTCGTGGCAGGCGTAGCACAACTGTACTATTATTATGTTCATGTTGACTTTTGCAATGATTTTTTGAGGCCAAGTGTTATAATAGTGATATTTGCATTGGGTGCGTTCTTTCATAAAACGACACACATTGTTTACATGGGTCAGCTTGTCAATCTACTTGACAGTAAACATTTCACGTCATGTTCCGAAAATACACAAAGTTAGAAAAGGTATTCCAAATCGGTTATGTTTCGGCCATAACGGCCGATACGTAACGGTAATGGTTGATACCGTTACGCATTACGGGGTCGTAACGGCCACCCCCTCTTTTTTGTGCCCGTAACGGCCGTTACGGGACTGTTACGGGCCTAAAGAAAATATGAAAAAAAAAGAAAGAATAAAAAAGAATAAATTTTTTTTTTCTAAACAAAAACATACTTTTTTTTTTTTCTTTGTTTTCTTCTTCTTCTTCTTCTCGAACTGCTGCGGCTGCGGCCCTTCTTCTCTTCTTCTTCTTCTCTCTTCTCTCTCTCTCTCTCTCTCTCTCTCTCTCTCTCTCTCTCTCTCTCTCTCTCTCTCTCTCTCTCTTTTCTCTCTCTCTTTCTCTCTCTCTCTCTCTCTCTCTCTCTCTCTCTCTTCTCTCTCTCTCTCTCTCTTCTCTTCATTTCGGTATCGGAAAAAGGAATGGACTGCGTGGCTGTTTCTCTCTCTCTTCTTTTCCTCTTCTTCTCATCTCCATCAGCCGACCAGCATCTCTGTGACTCTGTCTCTGTTAGGGTTTCAAAATCGGAGAACCATCTCTCTCTCTACTAGGGTTTTGAGCACAGAGCCATGTGCATCTCTCCCTGCTAGGGTTTCGTGCACAGAGCCCTCGCATCTCTCTCCATTTGAAATCACAGCGAAGTCGAAGAGCCCTTGCATCTCCCTCCATTTGAAATCGCAACGAAGTCGAAGAGCCCTCTCTCGCTCTCTTTTCATTCCAAAGGAAATCGGTCTGCGTATGAGTTACGCAACACGCTTCTATCATACCGAGTAAACTCTGTTGGGCCCATCGTGAATATATGTTGTTTATCCACATTGTCCATCTATTTTTCCAGCTCATTTAAGGGGTTGATACCAAAATTAAAACAGATACAGAGCTCAAGTGGACGACACCACAGGAAATCGTAGGAATAATGATTTCCACCGTTGAAACCTTGCTAGGCCCCACAGTGATATTTATTTGTCATCCAACCTATTCATAAGATCACAAAAACATGGATGACGGGCAAACACAAATATAAGCTTTATCCAAAACTTCAGTGGCCCTCAATAAATTTTCAACAGTAGAAATTCAATTCACACTATTTCCCGTGGTGTGGCCCATATGAGATTTGGATATGCTTCATTTTTGGGCCCAAGCACTAAAATTATCTGGTAGGAGTGGATAAAATATCTAAATCACGTGGACCCTACAGAGTTTACTCAGTATGCAATCAGCTTCCATTCCAAAGAGGCTACGTGAGCCACCGAGTTTTATTTTTAATAAAAGGTCCACGTGCCGCGTGGGCCCCACCACGATGTATGTATTTTATCCATGCCGTCCATCCATTTTGCCACATCATTTTAGGTCATGATCCAAAAAATTAGAAAGATCCAAATCTCAAGTGGACCACACCATAGGAAACAGTGGTTATAGAATGCTCACCATTAAAATTTTCTTAGGGTCCACTGTAATGTTTATATTCCATCTAACTTGTTAATTGGGTCACATTGACGTGGATGAAGGGAAAACACACATCTCAGCTTGATCTAAAACTTTTGTAGCCCCCAATAAATTTTTAATGGTGGACGTTTAATTATTATTGTTTCTTATGGTGCGGTCCACCTGAGCTTTGGATCTGCCTCATTTTTGGGCTCATGCCCTAAAATTATTTGGCAAAATGGATGGACGGTGTGGATATAACACATTCATCACGGTGGGGCCCAAAAAACTTTGACACTCGTGTGCCACACTTCACAGTCCGAGTCCCGCCTAATTCGGGCCCTTAAAAAATTGTACACGAGACATGTATTAACTTAAAATTTACCAATTAAATTATGGATTGTAGTTGCTAACTCACGATGCCAAAATCAAAATTTTCGAATAGTTTTAATTGTTAATTTGTGGACGCTTATTTTTTAAAATAGGGCCTTTTGATTTTTTTCATGATTCACTATCCAATAAATGTCCACCAATTCATAAGTGGGATAATGCCAATAAATTGCATGAATTTGAGGCTGATTTGGGGCATGGATTGGTCCTCCGAGTCAGCCCCAAATTGGCAACGCCATCTACCTGAATTTAATTTCATTTTTTTAAAGAACTATTGGGAGAAATGATATCAAATTGTTAAGTATATAAATTAGATATTTAGAAAATTAAATATATGAATTTTGTAGTCAAATCAAGGTTATCTGGTTCATAAATTCATCAGATAGTCCGATACAACTTCTCACCAAAGAGTGGACCGTTACACCACCAAGAATTTAATTTCATTTTTTTAAAGAACTATTGGGAGAAATGATATCAAATTGTTAAGTATATAAATTAGATATTTAGAAAATTAAATATATGAATTTTGTAGTCAAATCAAGGTTATCTGGTTCATAAATTCATCAGACAGTCCGATACAACTTCTCACCAAAGAGTGGACCGTTACACCACCATAAACATGTTCCAATTTATAAATGAATGCATATTTGGAATGCTTAGAATATTCCGGATTTAATCCATATTTTTTTGGCAAAAAATAAAATAAAAATTGCATCGTTACCGGCCGTTATGCCCCTGTATCGCCATTGCACCCCCATATCCGTATCGGTATCGGAGGGCACCGTTACACCAACCGATACTGATACGGGATACCTTGATGTCAGTTCTTTCTAACAGCCATTTACTTTTACTTAATATTCACCAGTACTTTCAATGTGGCTATTAGTAAATGTGATAATATCAAGTTTGTAGCTCTTGCTGGTGAAGCTAGTTCTGTGAATGAGTCCAAAATATCCATCTTAATGTCTTCAAGGAAATTTCCCTGTCCATTTTGACATAAGATAGAAACCCTACCAGAACATTTTGTAAGCAGAATCAGATCCCTTTGATGGGGTAATGTTCCTTTGTGCCAGATTTTAAGTTTCTTGTAATCCTCTTTTGTGAATTTATCGCATCTGTTTGTTGAGAAAATTTAGGTAATGAGAATAAGAATGAGTACTGTCCTGATGGGCCAACTTAGTAAAGGTGGATGTGGTGCAGCCCTTTGATCAATGGCCTACATTTTAGGTGGTTAAGAAAAGAATAGGGAAAATGATTAAAAATCTGTAGTGAAGGTGAAAGATTGAATGTCTAGGAATTTCTAATTTGAGAGATCTTTTGGGCATCCCCAATTCACGGTCTGCCCTTTTGATTAATGACATGGATCTTGGACCCACTTGAACTTGCACAAAGAGGTGCATCAGGACCCTAAAATTAATGTTTCTTACAAGAACTGCAAAGTGCTTGATGGATTTGAACCAGTATTATGCTTTATGACACTTCTCTGCTCAACAATGCAGTACACTGGCATGATGTTATTGGAGGAGATGGCCTCAATTTTCCTTACACCATATTTACTTCTATTCATTGTACCAAAGGTGCGAAATTTAGCTGTTGTTCATGAGCTTAATCTCATTTTTTGGGACCATTCACCTCGACTGCAGTCCTGATTCTCTTTGTTTGCTTGTCAGCACGTCGATAATATTTTGCAGTTCGTTTCAGATTTTACAGTGGGTGTTGATGGTGTTGGTGATGTTTGCAGGTAAGTAGTTCTTCCAATCCCACATGCACCGCTCCACATCCCACTCCAAAAGCAGATCACACAAGCCAACCCGGTGCATGTAGATGTGAGCTGTTCATCGTGTAGGCCCTGCTGTGTAGATGACCTGGCTCAAATTCAGGCTTGCCGATTCATTTGAAGGGCCACGTGTATTTAAACTATAAACATTATGAGAAAACCGCCATTGTTCCACATTTATATGTACTGTCTGCTTGATAGGTGTACCATCCTTATTTTATGGCTAGGTCTTTATATGGTTGGGCCACCTGATGCGCAGGTGGGATTTTGTGAATGGATGTGCTTTTGGGATGGAAAGATTTAATCTTCTACTTACCTGTGAAATTTATGTTTGCTTGTCAACTCTTGACTCTTTTTTTTTTTTTCCCCTTCATACAGCCTAGGTACCTTTGACTTTGAAAGCCATGGAAATAGCAACTATGGCTCACCATACAATACTGCACGTGTCCAAAGGAGTTCTCAAGGGAAAATGGAGAAATCATTCTTAAGGTATGAATGATAGTCATTGTTGTTGTTGTTTTTGGCATGTTTAGATTTTCTATATGAAGAAAATGATGAAAAGTACTCTTTTTCATCCTGGTTTTCCTGTTATAACGTATCTTTCTTGACGGGTAGCCTAGAAAACTGGTATTCAAATTTCAATAAAATATATTGTCTCAACCATAACATTGAAGCTTTTCAACTTAATAGTGTTGAAAGCAACATCGGCTGAGTATAACCACTTGGTGATATATTGAATCGTGGTTTTCCTATCTCTTTACTTATATCGATTTTCGAATATGTTTTGAGCGGGTCCTTTATCCTGACCCATTTGGTCGACCACATCCTCGGTATGTGATCTACATCACTTATCCATGAGCCCATGCCCATGAGCTCTTTTTGAGAACGTTGGTTTAGACCAGCCGGTCGACGTAGTGGGGGGTAAGGCTAGGTTCATCCACATCTCTATTCGTATATGCTTCTTGTTTCATAAATTCCTCTCAAAGTACGACACTATCATGTTTTTTCTTGATTGTTTATCCATGTACTCCATGATTTTTCGTTGAATTTTTAGAGTAATATTGGGACATGCTCCTGCATTTGATCCCGACATATGTGCAAGGTGTTGCTTATGCAGTGTGATGTACATATGTGCAAGGTGTTGCTTATGTAGTGTGATGTCACTGACACTTACAAACCCACATAACTCACACACTATGTGAGCCTTTTCGGTAGCATTACGAGAGCCTAAGAGCCTACACTTGTAGATTCTTGAATCTTGCTTTAAGCCTACACTTATAGATTCTTGAACCTTGTCTTCTACTTTATACTTTAAGCCTACACTGGGGTTTGGGGGTTTGGGTGAATGGCTAGTGTTGTGGGTTTGCTCCCCACAGGCACGAGTTCAATTCCTTCTCCATGCTTTACCCAATGCACGTGTTTTGTGGGTGATTACGTGCGTCCGCAGGGAATAGTCTCGCCTTAAAAAGGGGCGGGCACACCCTATCGTCATTAAAAAAAAAAAAACAGAGAGAGAAAAAAGATGGGAGGCTTACTCCTGCCTATCTCTCAATGAACTAGTCCTGATTCTTTGCAACTCCACTTTTTTATTGGTGGTATGGTTGGGGACTCTGGATTGTCTATCTGGAGGGCCAACCATGGGTCCACAGTAAAACTAAACTGAATGCACAACCCTAGATCTTTGTCGCCAGCAAAAAGAAAGGTTAAAATAGAATAAGATATATACTGTTCACATTTCAAAGGAGAAATTCTGTTTTAATTGGATAATTGGATTCTTCAGTAGAGAATGATTTGATGATAATAATGTGAAGAAAAGTGTCAAACAACCATTTACTCCAAAAGCTTAAGCTGTCAGAGTGTGGTGTATCAATGTATATCAAGGGACTTTATCACTCCAACATCTTCAATCCTTCTGCTTTTTGCACCGTGGCCCGCATTTTGAATGTGCCCCGATCCAACTCAGTCTGTTCCACTGATCAGGTGGGCCACAAATCTACATTGAATGCGGACTATTAATTATTCTTCTCTTACGTGCGCACACGCCACATTGGCACATATTCGGCAGCTTTGATGGGCCTTTGCACCCTCTGAAACACTCTCCTGAGTGCTGACATTAGCTTCACACTGCATTCCTTATTTGTTTTAATTCTGTGTGTCATATGCAGCTTCCAGAGCAGCTATACTACATGGGAACCAAATGCACAGGGCAAGCAATTCATATCGACTCTCCGAAATTTCCGAGAGCGGCAGATACAACACCATGAAACCCAACATGCATATTCGCCAACCAGGACATGGACGCTGAACCCCAATTCAAGGGGCTACACCGAAACACACGGCTTTTTGTCAAGGGACGTACACTATAATGTGGGGCCCATTCCTAGAATGGGCTATCAATTGGGTTCTCTATGGTCGATCAACGCTGATCAGAAGACCCACCCATATCTGCTCGATTGGTATTACATGTCCCACCCATCTTTTCCAGCATATGATCCAAGGGGCATCCCAACAATACCCACTGAGGCAGCCGACATGCAAACCACCGATGTCCGGATGCCGTATGAGAATACGGAAGTCAAACCGAGATGTGAGGAAAACTGGAGTTTTCCATTGGAGGATCGGATGAAGAGTCATTTTCAGGCGTCTACGTCAAGCCCTTTCGTCCAGGACAGCATACTTCAACATCATGATTCAGGCCATGTAGGATTCTCCACTGAGAGCCATTGGTGGGCCCGAAGTGGGCCGAAGTCGACTGGTGGGCCACAGGCCAGTTTTCTTGAGCCACCCATTTTTGATCGCCATGATTTGAATCATGATTATGACAACTACTCTGATGGAAGCAGAGAGGAGCAAGAGGGAGGCATGGAGTGGAGGAATCCTCACCGGTTTTCTTTCATGGATGACTGTGAGAAAGATTATGAAGGCTTTAATCTGCCGTTCAATGACATCTACAGTGGACCATTAGAGAGCACTAGAACGGAGCCTGCAACAGAAGATTATAAATAGCATCTGGCTACATTCTTTCTGATCTTTCTATGAGGCTATCTCCATTGGAATTATGCTTGCATGGCTCACCACAGATGGGCAGAAATGCATGACTTTCCAAGGTGGGTGTTCTTGTTTTTCATTTTACAGGTAAGGAATTGTAGGGTGTTGATGCATCACAATGTACAGTGTCCTGATGGGTCCATGGATCACTAACCTGATGGTCCCTACTATTGATGGCATGCTTCAAAAAGTCTCCCTGGATTGAAGATAAGTAATACTGGATTAATGGCCAATGAAAAGACCTAAGAAAATAATTTTTTTTTAAAAAAGAAAAGCTGAGTATCCGGTGGTCGACAGCTTCCTGTCGTGTAGGTTTTTGGGGGGGGGATCTTCTATCATCAGTGGGACCCATTGTGTGAATGATCTGGACGTCCAACCGTGGACCCCACCTGTACAGACTGAATGCATGAGGTGACCGCCATCCCGATGCATCTTCGCCCTCTGATTCCTCTTTATGGGCGACACAAATATGGGGTATTCTTTTGTACAAAATTGCCATTTATAAGGGACACTGTCCATGCGAAATTTTAGATGTAGGTAGTGGCTGATGCCATGGATTCCAGTTTTAATGTTATGACTGCCAAACATGTCCCTCATGGCCCCCCATTAATTGCAAACCATTGGTTGTAACTGTCCATTTTCATCAAGTAGATATTGTTAGTCATCATATAATTTGGCCCACCAGATCAAAGGCTTAGGTTCCCATTAAGCTTCTAAAGCTTTGTTTAAGATGAGACCCTTTTGATGTACATCAAATGCTGTGTGGATTATAATGGTCTTTTTTGTTTAAGGACTATTTAATGAGATAATGATAATAAATGCTGCTAAGAGAAGCTATTTTAAAGAGGACAGGGAGTGGCTGGCTTGCCCCACTGTGGTGTTAATGTGGAATCCACCCCGACCATCAGGTGAGTCACCTTATATTAGACACAGTGCCCAAATATCAGACTCATCCGTGGTTTAGGTGGATCAGAAAATTGAAAACAATGTAGAAGGAAAGATCACCCTTTAAAGTGTTTCCCTTGATATGGCCCATTTGAATAATGTATGGGCCTATATTTTGGTCATCAGGCCTAGCTTTTGATGTGGTATTTGATGGTTGGAGTGGATTTCACATGCTCATAATGGTTGAGCCCTAATTAAATTTTTTTTTTTAATAATAATAAATAAATAAATAATCAAGGGTGGACATCTCTTCCAACTATGTCTAATAGTAAAGCGCACTCAAATCAAAAGTCAGGTTGATTTTTTGGCTCTAGGCCTACCATAGGATTATATATTGGATACCATGCATGCATCACTGTGGGGGAAGGAAGGGAATGTTTGAAGAGGAATTGTTTCAGAGTAACTTTGAAAAAAAAAAAAAAATGTGGGTAGCTCAGGTGGGCTACAATGTAGAGTTAATGTGAAATCCACTTCTACCATCAAGTGGGTCACCCCGTATTAGATCTAGTTGCCGAAAATCAGCCCTATCCTTAATTCAGGTGGACCACACGATTGGAAGAAACATGCAAGAAAATATCACCCTTCAAACTGTTTTCTGGTGTGGCATTCTTGAACCAATGTATGGGTATATGATGTTAGGGAATCAGGCCTAGCCTTTGGTGTGGCATCTAATGGTTGGGAGTGGATTTTACATGGTCGTCGTGGTGGGCCCTGAAAAAATTAAGGGTGGATGTGTCTCCCAACTTTTTACATTGGTGTGGCTCACCTGAATCACATGTGGGCCTAAATGTTTTTACTCTAGTGGGCCTAAAGTGAGATTACAGATCTAAAGGTTTGAGCCTTTAAAATTTTAAGTCGGGTGTCTTTTTAGGTACGTATCCGTTCCATAAAAGCTATACATTCCAAAGGAGTTCTTAAGTGTGGACCACAAGCTAAATCCATCATTTGATAACTTCTATCTTATTAAATAAGTGTGACATCCTTACCTTTCAATAGGTTGGCTTCATCATGATCATCATCTTTTGGGAAAATAGACATATAAAAGCTACTTATTGAGTGGACTATACTTGTGTTTCACTATTTACCAATGTTTGTATCATGTTTTATATGGTGTGGCCCACTTACTAATGTTGGGATTGAACGCCTCCCCTTGAAAACTTATTTGGGGCTATAGAAGTTTTGGATTAAGGTGATATTTGTGTTTTCCCTTTGTCCATGTATGTATGACGTTATGAACAGGTTGGATGGCAAATAAACATCGCGGTTGGCCCTAGGAAGGTTTCAATGGTTATGGTCGTCACTGTCGCTTTGGATTGACATCAGTTTTGAGATCATGCCATCAAATGATCTGGAAAAATTGATGAACATCCTGGATAAAACACATATTGGCGAGGCCCATGGAGCTTTTAAACGTATACTGTATATACATCCTTCTTGTCTTCTGCACTACGCAGTCCCACTCCCTTTATCAATGCCTCCTCTTTTCTCGGAATCGGTGGAGTGAGATCCACTCCAACCATTATATGTGTAATCTCATACTGGGCCTATAATAATAATAATAATAATAATAATAATAATAATAATAATAATAAATAATAATATCAGGCTGATTTGTGATTCAAGTAAGGCATATCAATGGAACAGTTGGAAGAGAGATGTCCACCTTTTATTTTTACAAAGTTCACCCTGATTAGTATGTAAAATCCATTCCAACCATTAGAGGAAAAAAAATAAAATCAAATGCTAGGCTTGAAGCCCAAAAATCAAACATATGCATGATTCAAATGGGCCACAATAAGGGGAAGAGTGTGGAGGGTGAGCTTTTTTCCTTTCTACTTTGCAATTGTGTGGTCCAACTGAACCATTGATGGGGCTGATTTTTTGCCCTGCCTCAAATATGGTGTGACCCGCCTAATGATTCGGGTGGATTACACATTGACATCAGGGTAGGGCCAATTCAAGCCTATGCTCTTGCAAAGTCAGGTGAAATAACTTCTCTCCTCAACATTAATTAGGTGTTTATATTGAATTGAAGAGAAAATTGTTCCATTAAATGCCCTACTAGTTGGACAAAAATGCAAAGTCCAACTAGTTGTATGTGACCATTACTCTCTCTCTCTCTCTCAATTACAATCCGTTGGACCACAGGATATGGTCCACTTAGCATATAACTTCTAACTTGCTTAGTGCATGGGACATCCAACATGCAAAAATCATCCCCAGCCACTGATCAAGTGGCCACAGTTGTAGTTTGCTATTTATCAATGGCTATGTACTATTTTCTATCATTTAGCTCACTTGATGAATGGACAGATCAAATGTTTGCACCAATTAGTGATGATCGATCATGGTGGCCGGGCCAACCTATTAGGAGGATTGGATGTCACACTGGCACTTATCAGGTTTTAAGTAATCCACTAGGTGGACCATATATAAGCTGTGGTCCAACCAGTGGGACCTGAGACCTCTATATTATTTCATAAATGTGTCAGCAAATTTTGGTATTTTAACCTTCTAATTAGTTAGTTGTGTTGGGGAAAACTTATTTTTCAACTCAGATAGGCTTCAAGTACTCTAGTGCATTTGTTCTTACACTCTTTCTTCGAAATATTTTATACTTATTTTCTTTGTGTGTAACCCGCATGAAAAATAGGTCATTAGAGAGTTTGCGTGACTAAGACTATATGTGACCTATTCTAATGAATAGAATAACATCTACTCTTTACTTTGAATTAAGTGGGTCACAGCTGTGGAAAAAATGGAAATGAGCCGTGGAAAATCTTTTCTACGTGAAGGTGTAAAATGAGATGAACTCATTTTCAGAAGTCTACCAAGACTTTAAAGGAGTCGTTTATGTTTTGGTTGCAACCTACTACTTTTCTATGGTTTAAAAAATTCTTCTTCTTCAGATATTTGTTGCATACTGTTGAGATTTCTTACCTGAGTACATCATTAGGTATTGGGTCACATAAAATGTCTCCATTAGAACCAGAGTTAGGAATGCATTAGGTATTGGGTCACATGAAAAGGTCTTGATTGTGAGAGAGTGAGAGGAAACAGCCTTGAATCAATGTCAAAACCAACTTCCACCATGGAAAAGGCTACCCTTCAATCCAATGGGATCCTGCCACAGGAAACCCTGTGGGCCTCACTGTGATGTCCCTATTAAATCCACTCTGACTATTAGTTTCCCTAGCTCATTTTACCTAAAGAACCCAAAAATTAACCAGATCTAAGATTCAAGGGGTCCATGCCATAAGAAAGTGTGGGAAATGAATGCCCATCATTGAAACCTTATTAGATCCCACATAAGTTTTGGATCGGGCTTATATTTGAGTTTTGGCTTTGTCTTGGTGAGGATCACCCCATGAACGGGTTAGATGGCATATAAACATCATGGTGAGCCTAATAATGTTTCAATGGTCGACATTTCCATCTCCACCGTTTCTTGTGTTGTGACCCACATGGTCTTGAATCTGCCTCATTTGTTGCCTCTCACTCTAACATGAGCTCGCAGAATTGATGAATGGAGTGGAGTTTACCGGACACTGCAGTGGGCCCCATAGGACTTTATGTTGCAGTGTACTAGCATCCAATCCAAATTGCTGTATATGTGACATCCACTTTGCCCATCAGCTGCATGCAATAAGTTTCGCCTCACAAACAGAAAAAAAATAAAATAATAAATAAATAAAAAAATCATCCCCATCAAAAGCTCTGGTGGGTCAAGGAATTCAGAAAATGTCCAATGCGTCTAAAAGTAATAAGTTAAGGTGGTGTGGCCCATTTGACTTCTTGATCAGGTTAATTTTTTGTGTTTCCATCTCTTAGTGTGTTGGAATGAACATATGTACAACAAGTGCACCGTTGGAACTGGGTAATTATCATTATATTCTAAAGGCCAATTGTCCAAGGTTCCTGTTGCACTTAAGATGCGATTCAACGATTCAATGAAGGTAAATTTAATTTCAAGCCGAGTGACTTAGTCATGACTAGACTCAAACAAATAAGTCATGTTTTCTTATTTTATTTTTATTATTCATATTTTTTATTTTTTTAAATATTATCTATTATTTTAAGCACATAATTTTCAACACGTGCCACATATGAAAACTACACGTGGAAATCGATGGTCGTGATGTTAAATGATCTCTCTGTTCTTTTTATTCATTTGCTGTCTATTGAAGTTGGGCCAAGTAGACATCTCAAGTATCCTCGTCCAGAAATCCTTTTGAGATGTGCCAAGATGTCACAAATGAGTGGTGAGACTTAAGGGAGGGGCAGTTGTCTCCTTTTGCAAAGAGTCTAAATAGTCATTTGTTTGGGGTCATTGTCCACGCCCTTACCATTCTATGATAGAATTTTCTTTTTATTCATTTGCTGCCTATTGAAGTTATCGTCGTCCATAAATCCTTTTGAGATGTGCCAAGATGTCATACTTGAGTGGTGAAACTTAAGAGAGGGACCGCATTGATGAAGCAGTCTTGAACCATTACCACGAAAGTCTCCGAGAAAGCATGTCTTAACTAAGTTATTGTACAATTGTCCATAATCCTCTTATAATCATGGAAATATACAACAAAAACGTATGGGAGGTCTGCTTGTGATTGAAGAGTGTAAGCCTGAGAAAACAGATGCGCGAGATGGCATGATTATGAGGCCAGGAAGAAGGAAAGCACTTGAACAAGTATTATTGACGTCTGTCTGTTTTGCCATCTCATTTTAGTGCCATATCCAAAGCTCAAGTGGACGACACCATATAAAACGGTGGGGATAATGAGGCCTAAAACGACCCGTTATGATGCTACTTTTCCATCCAACCTGTTCATAAGGTTACATGGACCCTGATAA
The DNA here is from genome assembly GCA_021015155.1 of Magnolia officinalis. Taxonomy (NCBI): domain Eukaryota; kingdom Viridiplantae; phylum Streptophyta; class Magnoliopsida; order Magnoliales; family Magnoliaceae; genus Magnolia; species Magnolia officinalis. Next base: position 43,707 of record JAJHSJ010001920.1, read on the forward strand.
AGGGAAAATACAAATATCAGATTGATCCAGAACTTCTGCGGCCCCGATAAGTTTTCAACGGTACACATTCAATCCCCACTGTTACATGTGGTGTGGTCCACGTGAGCTTTGGATGTGCCTTATTTTTGGGTTTTTGTCTAAAATGAGCTGGCAACAAGGATGGATGGAGTGGATAAAACACATACATCACGGTGGGCCCTGTAGTGCTTGGCCTCAGGGGATATCATGGAGGCCCAATCTCAGGCAATCCGCGTCCTTTAATTTCCTGGACTCCAAGTAGTGGCCTACTGTGTAACCAAGTACGCTAAGTGTGCTGAGTAAACTCTATGGGGTCCACCATGATTTATGTATTTCATCCACTCCATTCATCCATTTTAATAGATAATTTTAGGGTTTGAGCCTAAAAATGAAGTATATTGAAATCTCAAGTGGACCTCACCACTGGAAACAGTGTGAATTGAAATTCTACCATTGGAAAACTTTTGGGGCATAAAGAAGTTTTGGATCAAGCTGTTATCTGTATTTTCCCTTCATCCATGTCTATGTCTATGTGATGTTATGAACAGGTTGGATGAAAAATAAACATCACTTTCTGCCCTAGCAAGGTTTCAACGGTGGAAGTCATTATTCCCACTCTTTCCTGTGGTGTGGTCCACTTGAGCTTTTTATATGCTTATATTATGGTCTCAACGACTAAAATGAGATGAAAAAATGGATGGACGGCATGGATAAACCAAATACACTCAAAGTGAGCCTAACTGAGTTTACTCAGTACGGTAAAAGCGTATTGAGTAACTTAGTACGCAATCCAATTTCCCGTGTAGGAAGGGTTTTCACAGACGACAAAAAAGCTGTCTGCCCACACCAATTGGGGCGGGCGGATTAGTTGAGGAAGGAGTAACATCTCAGTGGGTGAGGCCCTGACCCTGGGACCCACCTCGATATATTTTTTGTATATCCACGCCGTCCATCTATTTTTACAACTCATTTTAGGGCATGGTTCCAAACATGAGGTAGATCCAAATCTCAGGTGGACCACATCACAGGAAAACAGTTGTGATTGAACAGCCATATTCAAAAACTTCCTAGGTCCACTATTTTCCATCCAACCTGTTGATAAGGTCACACAGACCTGGATGAAGGGAAAACACAAATAACAGCTTGATCTAAAATTCTGGACTCCCAAGAACTTTTTAACGGTGGAAATTCAATCCCTACTGTGTCGTCCACCTTAGATTTTGATCTACCTCAATTTTATGACCATGATACTAAAACGATCTGAAAAAACTGATGGACGGAGTGGATAGACAACAAATACATTGAGGTGGGCCCCACAGTCAGAGCCTCGCCCACTAAGATGTTACCCCTCCCCCACTGCAAGTTTGCCCAAATGCAAACAGTCATCTAAAGTTTATTTTTAGTGATTTTAGCATTTGTTTTTCAAGTCCAACATAGAAAATCCCCGTTCCATACTTATTATTAACTTCCGAAAAATTCTCCAATTTCTTTATTTTTTTTAGCACCGTAAGTTGCAATGCTTCCAGTTGCATTGGGTAACTTGGACGGTCCAAAAGATCGATCTAAACTGTCCATTAAGTCTAGGACATATTTCATGGGCTACCATGAAAAAATAAGTCAGATGGATGATCAAATCTATACTAGATTCGGCCCTTCTTTTTTTTTTTTTTTTTTTCATAACCACTGTTTTTTTTTTTCCAAAACATGGATGGTATGGTTAGGGTTGCAAAACAGAAGTGATTCTTTAGAATCCTAAGCAATCCATGATGGTAGCTGTAAAATGGACGACCAAAAATTTTTGGTAGACCTAATCTTGTAGAAATGATCTTGGCTGTCCATATAAGAGGCCATTGATTAGATGGTTAAGATCATCAGACCAGTGCAATATTTACGTGGTAGGCCATGAAATGTGTGCTGGACCTAATGAGCAGTGTTGATCAATCGACTGGACTGTTTAAATGGCCGAAGGAAACTGGGAGTACTATAACTTATGTAGTGCTATGAAAGCACTGGAGCATCTCTCTTTGGTGCATGGCAGCCCTGGTTCAACATAAGAAGTCTACACCGTGGGAGTCACGGGAAAACGAAATTTGCATGGACAAAAGGTTCTTGCCGTGTGTTGAGTAGTCGTTAGCATGGAAGGAAGACCATTAGGTGGGCCCTTCATAAACATGTCAGCTTTCAAGTAGGCCAAAATATACATATAGCATGTACATGTGTACACATACATTCGTTCTACACATAAAGATACAAGTCTCTCTAGAACCAAAATACAAGAAAGGGTGAGGCTATAGGAAAAAATTTCATCTCTGGGGTGATAACCTGAGATGTGGTTTTACCTTGAAAATTTTACTAAGTACAAAAAAAAAAAAAAAAAAAGAAGAAGAAGAAGAAGAAGAAGAAGAAGAAGAGAAGAAGGAAAAAGGATGTGACAAAAATTTCTCCTAGGATCTCGATCTCACAGAATGTAAGCCTTTTGTGTAGAGCGGGTTGCAGATAATTTTAATGGCTAAAATGGACCAAAAAAGGCCCGATTGGAGGTTGCTGTGTTTTAGATTGTCAGAACTTAAAACGTGCGTATCTCACAAAGTAAAATGAGTTATCAGACATGCCATATATGATTTTGGGGCAGGACGAGCTACTTTAGCCACCCAACCCTGCTATGCCGAATTGGCCATGCTGAATTTGTGAGATTCCATCAGGTTGACAGTCGAAATCCTATTTATTTATTTATTTACTAAGTAAGTTTTAGTTTGATTATAACTCTTCATCAATTGGGCTTAAGGAGTTGCGTCCAACATGAAAAGTGCTTAGAATAATTAGGAGAATAGCATGGTTGAGCCAAATAGGACACTTACTATTTTTGGCCGAAAACCATTAAGTCTAGTGGAAATCACCACCATCTATAAATAGTAAGTTTACTATTTATACTAAGTCACGATTTCTACGAGTTTTAGTTATAATATGATTTCGAAACTTCTTCCTAAGGTTTATATTATTATTTAAGAGGTTGTAAGCTCAGTTTTTCATCATCAATCAATTTATTATGAATTTTTAGAAATTATTCTATTTTCCTTGTGGATTCAAGGCATCTTTGTGAGGAGTTCAGAGAAATTCTGTGGATTCGGAAAATTCCTCTCCCTGAGAAGAAGTGCCCAACCTCAATACGTCCTTTCCTGCGTCACCCTTTGAGAACTCATCCCATGCCATGTACATATATACTTCAAGGTATACAGACCATCGTTTACCTTGGATGAAATTGGCAGAATCCATCATTGGATAATTATTACTCTTTTCTTTTCCCATGACTCAAACTAGCCGTGAAGGTTTTAGGCACAATTTTACATTATTATTGTTATTATGGCCGTACGAGTTTTTCTACATGGTTGATATTTGTTTACACCATGATTATAATGGTTAACACTTGATCAAAGGAGCAGATTTTACATATCCAACATGGTGGGCCCCAGGAGAAGTTGTAGAAGATGGCCGTCTCTAAAGTAGCATCACCTTCTTGTTTATTGTTCTTAGGTTGGATTATGAGGGCACTAGAGTCACTTCTAAGACACAAGAATCACGCTTACAAGAACATGACTAGCTAGTTCCATTTGATTAATACATCCAGATCGATCACTCT